>JPKZ01002481.1:1102539-1120868 GCA_000803305.1 Toxocara canis
ATGGAAATTTCGCACCGATTAATGGCTGGATTTAACTCTGAACGCGAATTTGCGCCGAGTCTTTAAGATCCATTGGCGTGGTTCATACACTTACATGCAGCTATAGTAGAGCTTTGCGCCATAATGTGCTGCGCACAGCTGCGTCTTAATTTGTTGAAGTGACCAACTTCATAATTAAATATGCCGTAATGCAAAGCGAGTTGGCTGCATTACAAATATCCGACAAATGATTTGACGGGAAAAAAAAAACAACGAAGCAACACCTAGCAATCCTATTTATGCTTAGTTATGCTCTCATGAAAATTTGCTACAAATGGAGATGTTGAAACGATTTTCGAGCATTAAAAATCCGCTAGTTTTGGAGGCAAACAATATGGAAAAAGAGATGAGTAGTTGAAATGTGTTCTCCTTGAAAAGGTGCAGAGTGTCATTTTGCAGTTAAAATGCAAACAACCCGAAATTAGTTAGGACTCAAGTCTTCTCAGGTTTTTTTTTTTGTTTCTTAAATTCGATTACATGCCGTCCGATTGTCGCGGAGATGAGTAGCAGCAAAATGTTCATTGAGAGGCGCCGTACAAGTGGCTTATAATGTATTTCTTCGCAAAGTAGTTGAACACAAAAGAAAAAGGGATCACGTCAACATACGAAATGAACGTTTCAACTGAGCATTTCAGTGTGGGCAAATAGCTCCGACCCCGTCGGTAAAGTAAGGGTCTTTTTTTTTTTTTGAAAAACTTCGGCGCCTTCATGTTCGAGAATCTCAACAGGATCTGAGCACTTCGGAGAAGATAAATACACCGACCATGTTGACGGACGAAAAAATCATCTCATGATTTGCTAATGCCAAGCAATGATTCTCAGCTGAGTTCCAAATCAGAAAAGAGAAAGTCTTATTTGGAACTGTAGAGAAGCACAAAAACTTTTCCAGGTCAAAAACAAACCACGATTGGTGAGTTTGAAAAAAATTATCAATAAACGATTGCGAACTCGACAAACTTTCCAGTGAAAATCGAACAATGAATTTCCTGCAAAAAAACTCTTAGAAAAACACTGTGGAGTGCCTACATAGGAAGAATATATACTTAGATAAAGTCAAACCTCAAAACTTCACTCACTAATGTATAGTATCGAGATCATCAAATTAAAAACTTTACCTGTACTAAATGATAAACGAGAAAGCTTTCCAAGCGGACGCAAGTGCTTTTGGCATAAAGAGCAATTCATCTTAGCATTTATCAAAGCAACGTTCGCGTTTGTTTCGTTTTCATCAATCAATCATTATCGAATCCTCGACAATAACGACTGCTGTAGATGTAAATATATATTATTGATCAATTTTTTTCCATTTAGAATTCTGGGTATGAATGCTGTAACAATAATGTATATGTTAGTGATAAAAAGCGAGTAATCATACAACTTAAAAAAAAAACAACGAAATATTACCTTCAAAACAACATCACATCACCACCACCACCATATGTTCATCACTCCCAAGTAATAAATATGGCTTCAAAAAATTTTACAGCTGTTTGCAATCAATGGATTTTATTTTTCTAAAGTGCCGCGTTCTATACAAAACCACAAAGAAACGGCACCACTTGAAAGTTTTCACTGTTAGTAGTTTGCAGGTGTGCTTGTTTGTTTGCAAATGATATAAATGAATAAATCGACAGGAAAGAAAAAAGCTACAGTACGAAAATTTTTCGCTTATAAGCCAATAGTAATGATCTTTCAGCGTTACAAAAACGCAAAAAAGTGTGTTGAAACAAATCTGCGGTGAAACAACCGAAGTGAGATGAAAATAAATCATAACGTGTTCGTTAAAAAACACCTTTGAAAACTTCCCATACCAACTGCCCATTCTACTGCTGAAATCTTAAAACCACTGATGAGTATGTCGTACCTCCCTCTATCCGCTCCTTTCTCACACCCCTCCCCACTCCCACCATCATCACTAATTTTTGAACTTGGTTGCGACGTCAAATTCCACTTCATTAAAGTTTTTTTCTTTAAAATTTTCCCCTTCCTTCTCTGCTTCACACTGTTATTAAAAAATCTTTCTAGAGAGCTGTGAGCATAACTTGAAATTGGCCTGAAAAATTCGACTACTTTCAACTAGCTGAAAGTAGTGGAGGGTAGTTGTCAGCTGTGATTGGAGAGGACAATGTTACGCCCACTTGTGATGAAGTATTATATGATCTTTTGCGATCGAAACATGCACATTCCATCCAGAATCACTATACGCTTTAAAAAAAAAGGATCACTATACAGCCTCACTGAGATGACCGATTCTGATAACCTTTGAAGCAAAACAGTCAACTGCTTAGATTCACATTTGAAGTAAACCATAATATCTGCATCGGCTGACAGTGCTAACAAACTTACGAGAAGGCTAAATAAGTGAGTAAAAAAAGCTATTTTATAGATATTTACGGACCAGCAATTTATAGGAGTTCGAATGACGCGGCGTTCATGCGCTTGAAAGATTCCGTTTTGTTAAAGCAATATGCTGGCATCTCATAAAATGTGATGTATTCAGTTTAGATGGAACAAAAAAAACTTTAAAACACAGTGGGATCAAAGGATGGGTAAATTTGTGATTCAGAGTGTACAAAGGTGCCATTCGAGTACCATTAAAGCATAACAGTTTTCATAGGCTTAGTGCACATACCTAATAAACAAATTAGTCTAGAGTTCATGACAATTCAAATTTGGTGTTCCGCATTTTGCACTAATTTTTCGTCTTTGAAGCGCGAACTTACTGTCAGAAAAATTTTAGCAATCGATAACAGGCCCCATGAACGGTTGTGACTTGCTTTACGGTGCTTAAATAAACTAATTTGCTAGAATGACCCGTTTCAGGCATTATTCCAGCGAATGGGCAAAGGTCTGCGGCAAAGAATGTCCAGATAACAAAACATCATCATTCTTTTACGTCTTATAAATGGTATATAGATAAGCCTTCGGCTTTGAACATGCGTGAACCAATGTCGTTATAGAGCCACCTCCAAGACAACCATCGAATAAAAGCCAAAGACGAAGATCATCATGGCCTACTGGGCTTTTAAATACGACAGCTAGGCGATGCCGACGAAGTATGGACCGTCTGAAGTGCCTCGAATGACCCCAAGAAGTTTTCACTTGGAAAGACTAATTGCTGGTCGACCTAAAGTGGCCAATTCTTTCGTATTTCTTGAACTATGTTACAATAGTTCAGGAAATACGAAAAATAATAGGTACAGCATGATAAAGTATAGCGTAGATACAGCATGGTTATGTGCAGCCTGCTATGATAAAATACAGCATATATTAATCCTAGACCTCGAAAACGAGCCTAACATGGGGTAGAATTTACAGCTCAAAGTAGCAAAGTACAGCACGGTACAGGCACAGCAACTGAAATGCCTAACACTGCATAGTTCAAGAAACTGCTTAGAGTTTACTAAACAGATTCTGACTTACTCTGCCGACAAGGACTGACGAAAACTTACTTGAAAAAAAGCACATTATTTTCACCGTTTTGTATTTTATGAGTTCGCGGAGCTACGTAGGCACGATATGTTGCTGCGAAATCGGTCTGCATTGAGCGTGAAGCATGGCCTAGGTAATGAAGCTAATGTTATCATGCATTCTTATTTTAACTAAATCGACCGATAGCACAAAACGTCTGCTAAAGACCGCCTTTGCGAATTTACAGTTTAGAAATCGCATTATGAAAAATTCGAACCGGCGCATGTATGTGCGTGTCGGGACTGTGCACCCACTGAAGCTTATGAAATTTGGCTGTTATAATGTGCAATTTAAAATACTAGCATAACCGTAGGCTCACTCTCCTTACACTCAGTATGGAAATGATTCATCGATCCAGGAGGAAGCTATATATTCTTAAAGGGTGCAAAAAATTTGCAGTTTTCGCTCGCTCCAGTGTTCTGCGACCATGCCAATTATAAAACGCCCTAAATTGTAAAAGAATTTCCCAAACGTTGTAGCTCTCAATTTCGCAGGTTGATCGATCAAGCTGAAATTGTGGTACTACAGGAAGTGATCCGGTATCGCAAATTACATATACCAAAATCCGTATGCATGACACCAAATCGCCATAATACGCTTTGCAAATGCAAATTTGCAAACGCGCAAAAAACCACTGAAGAGTCAATAAGATGGATGGTTTTTAAAAGTGTTTTTATTTTTATTTTTACATAAGTAGAAAATAACGCAAATAATGATAAAGTGTCTGGCACCTCTAAAGCGGTAATGTTTTCCATATTTCTTCTCTTAGTTCATGACCCGTTGTTTTTTTTAAGCTGATTTATTGCTAGTATTTTGCAGCAATACAACTTTTTCCCCATTGCCTAATAAAGCAATCATCAAGCACCAAAATTCATATGAACAAAGTACTACTGAGGCAAACTAGTGTATTTGGGACCAGGAAGGGGTGCGCTAAAGTAAACGTACGTTCTGGCCGCGCGATGAAAACGCAATATCGTATATTATGAAGAATGATGGTATATAAAGGGCTAATGAGCACAGAGATCACATTGCACTGAGCGTATTTTAACTGAAAACCAACTAGAAGTATTAGTCCGACATCACTTGTAACACAATGTATTTACATAAAAATGTTCATATCGCAAAATTCGGAAGAAAACTACTGGTGTGAACGAGTTTTCGCTGCGCATCACTGGCATCCATACCTGTTTGTGTCACGCTACATACAAGTGAAGAAGTGATGGCCTCGGTGGGAGGAATGCAAGATTGGCGAGGGAGGGACAAAGACAATTTCAGGTTGCTTTAAAGCAAATGAAAAAACTCATAGAAGTCTATCACTTGAAGTTCTTATGTGACTCGTAATCGCAATGTTGTTGAGCTACATGCTAATTTCAAATATGGAATCTTCCGCCCACATCATACATTGCTTATCTGTATTATACATAACTGATCTATGGATGTATTATGGATTACGAAATAAGCAAAGTTGAAATCCTAATTCCATGTAACGGTGATCCTCATAATTTCTGCCTAACAATTTAACAAATGAACGGAAAGTAGAGAGAAAAACGAATGGACCAGTGTTGAATCTTTGCAAGACAGGAAGCCTCTCGACCACCCAAGACGCCCGCAGGGTTTTTCTCCGATTTTGATGCAACTCTTGAAAATCCATCTGCTAATAGGGAAGGTTATCTTGGGAAAGGTTTTAACAAAAAAGTTATGAAAGCCGAAAATGTGGAGTGCGATGAAACTCTCTGAAGGTAAG
Organism: Toxocara canis; assembly: GCA_000803305.1. NCBI lineage: Eukaryota > Metazoa > Nematoda > Chromadorea > Rhabditida > Toxocaridae > Toxocara > Toxocara canis. The sequence goes on from JPKZ01002481.1 coordinate 1,107,794, forward strand.
AGAGGACATTTTTAAACTTCTATCTGCAGTTGGAATACGCTTGCGCTCATATTAAACACCATTCACGATGAATTAAGCTTATACTTTCCAGTCCAAGAAAGGCTCTCAAGAATTCTCACGAAGAACAACTGAAATCTAGTTCGGACGCTCAGTGACAAGCATAAGCAAAGCAAAGACGAGCACTAAAATCGCCGTCCGTAGGAAGAACTGAAATGCGTGACTGCCATTTAACTGATCTTGTGCTCTATGTAGAAGAGATCTCTCACTACACAAGAGTTTCAATGTTAGCAAGTATAAAAGGACTAAACAAGGTGCTAAAAAGGACGGTTCGCAAATTTTCACATGGATCACATTGATGTCTAAGCAGTCCCTAGGAGAAGTACAGAACGTAGTTGTCCGTCACTATTTCAGAGCATACGACCCCGAACAGATTGATAGCATTTTAGTGTGTGCTACCAGCCAGTTTATGAAGATCGCCGATAAAGCAAAAAACAAAGATGAACAGATTCGAGGCTCACTGCAGCAAACAGAATTTTCAAAGTAATGAAAAATATAGGTAAATGGTCTTCTAATACAGAGTGAATACGACCGTAGACAAAAAACGACCAAGCATCATAAAAAATACGAGTATTCATTTGCACGATCATAAAAAATACTCATTAGTATTTATAGGCACGAGGTAAAAACCTTGGGTAACTACTGTCACTTTTCTTTTTTCCTTTTGTGGACTGCGTCAGAGTTGCTCTCTATCTCAGCTCAATTTTCTCTGTCATAGACTAGCACCATCATCGCATTATGCGCCTGGCTGCAATAACTACCGCGCCAAACACTATCTTCTTTGAAAATACTGTTTATTTTAAATCGCCCTCGACCATTTATATATATATATATTATATATATATATATATATACATACAACATAGAGCATAAAGCAAAAAAAAAATGATCTGCATAGAGTTTCGATTCAATCTTTCGCTAAAAAGAAAGCAACGTTTGCAAACGCAACAAGAAAATTTTTATAAGCTAACGATAAACTATTTACGGTCGCATTGCCAAAGAAATGCAATATTCTACTTTACTAATCGTCCTATAACGAACAAAAATCCCAATTTATCTCAATAAGGATGCCCACTCTCCGCTACGGCCCAATCTCGCTTCAGAGTAACGGCCTACCAGAAATTTCAAATGCGTTACTCAAAAAATGTGCTAACGTAAGCGAAAAATGAACGCACAGTTGAACACTACGCTGCAAAGGACCACAACAACTTATATCTCTTGAGAATCGCAAAAAAAAAGAAAACTGCAGCGATCGAAGAGGAAAAGCGATTTATACTTTCATATGCAGATACCAAAAAATCGATGAAATGAAGAAAAAAAAAAGTAGCACAACGTCGTTAAATATTGTTTTCCAATGACACTAAGGCCTCTCCCAAAGATTTTGTCAAATTTGTTACATTTCGTTTAGTCAAATTTCAAATGTTGTCGAATCGCGTGCAAAAATTTGTCCTCCATCTGAATTACCTCACTGCTGCATATTTTATAGCAATAATGAAGCTCTTAAATGTGAAAGGAATGAATACATTAAAGAACGCATATCGAACAAATATCAGTCACATTTTAAACAATATACTACACTCCGTTGGAAAACTGAGCCATTCTGTCAAGCGGAGCCTTTATAAGATTTTTGTATAACATTTTGCAGTTTCATCTGAAATTTTATCTCAATATGCAGTACCGAATTTCCACTAAAAAAAATTTAAACTTCAACAAACGAGATACTCTTCCTATCAGCGACACAAAGACTGCAGGAAGACGTGCACATCTCTGCGCACACCTCGTTCCTCGTTCCCTGCTAATCTCTGCGCTGTAAATAAGATTCCATTTTCCTAGCAAAACTAAAATTAAGCAGCAGAAATCTGTAAAAGCACCCAGTAGCATAAAGGCCCGCTTCTCGCTCTGAATAAGCTGATCTGAACTTGTGTCCTTTTTACCCCCTTCCCAACTTCTAACTATCAATCCTTACTGGCGCCACGAATACTTCCTACAGTACTCAAACAAAAAGTATACGGAAGGGCATAAAATCATTTTTATATGTGAAATGCACGGAACGATGTAATAATGCAGACCGGCGTTGTGGGATGGAGTGATTGCAGTCTGGGGATAGGAATGAAGATTTCGAAGGAGGCAACAAAATGATGGAAGGATCATGCATCCAGCGAAAGGGAACATAAAGTTCCACGTTACCACAAAAAACAATCACCTCACTCCCTGCTGAGTCACAAAGGCAATCAGGACCAACGATTTTTGAGGCTATAACGAAGTCCATTCCCCACCTCCCACCCCCCTAAACGACGGCTGCCATCTCGATCAAAAAGCGTAGTTAGCAATTTCTAAAGATCTTTGACTCCAGCGCATTTTAATGAAAAAGCTGCTCAATGTGTGCAGAAATATGCATAAAATTTGTATTCGAAATTAACCTTCACCATTGATCGGATGGCCTTCGAAAGTGACGATGATAAGAACAACGGTTTAAGGATAAAATGATGACTGGATGAGAACGACTGTTGAAAATAACACACACAACTGTTGTCACAAAGGAAAAGATGAAATGAATAACGCACCAATATTTCGTAGCAGACAAAACACCTGAGAAAATCCGTATAAATAACTCGCATTCCATAATCGTAGCAATATAACAGTGCAAGACAATAAGACTAGGCATTCGATCTAGCCCGGCAAAAACTTTAATTTACAATTTACCGTCTACTGGACAAAAAAAATGTAACATCTAGATTGCCCACCTTGAACCATATGCATCGGGCATCAAACTAAGCCGCAATATCTTGCCGCCCTGTGCTCATGAGATGGTGCTTTAAAATTAGTTTCACACAAAGCCATAACTTTTCGAAAGCACATCTTTTATCGCTGAGAAGAAAGTCAGAAAAACGAGACATCCCTATAGCCAACTCTGATGAAGTCCAGTTTAAGGCAAACTGCAACCGAAACTTTAACATTTCATGCCATTACCCAGAACAAAGTCATGACGAATTGTCGCTGACTTTTAGAAACACTATATTACTGCACCACCCCCGTCTAAAACCAGCCGTCATCAGAACGCCTCAGACGAGTTTTAGGGCAATTACAAAGGCCGACAACCAATTTTTCTTTCAATTTTTTTGAACAGCGACAAAGTGATGGTTTGGTCGCGAGATGAAGTATAAACTAGATTGAGAAATGCACCACTTATGATCTATTGTTCGACATGAAAACCGTTGTCCTCTTATAACTGCAACAAAAGTCTTTCATGTACTGTTCAAGGAAAGAAATCTGTGCCTGGATGTTGCGAGATGTGCGTTTGTGGTATAAGCAGCGGTGGGTGGTACGCACTGGTCATTCTGAGATCGAATAATCGCTGAACATGATATATGAATTGCTGTAGTACGTGATCAGATCGACTTTATTCGGCGGTTGCCAGTTGTGAGTCTATCTACGATACCGAAAACTGAACTATAAAGCTCTTAAATTTTTTAAACGCTGCCTCAATAAAAAGAATGGAACGAAACGGAATGAACACTATTACACCAAGTGAAGAAAACAAGTGCGGCGAATTCTTCAATTACCAATTTTTGCTCTGAACTATTACGGTATTTTTAGGTGTGTGGCTTTCACATCAGCGTTGGCATATCATTAATATGAAAAATATAGAGAGAAGCAAAAATCACTTTTCCCTTCACTCTGCTCTAACTGTCGTCTTTATAAGTAAGCGTTTTCCAAGAGTCGTGACATGCTGCTAACATTTAGTAAGTTAAAAAACGTAGCAACTTTACTGCAAAGGAAGCCGTTTAGCGAGCATTAAGATAAATGAAGAATAAGACATTTCCATAAAATTTTATGTCACTTCAAATAACATCCTCTTCTTTCTAAAAACCTTTAGCAGACCACACTGTGAGAAATAACACTGAATGCACCATTTGGAAGGACATACGCTCAACCATTTAGAAAAATTTCGAAATCTGATAGAGATGAATTCACATGTAAATGGGAACTTAGATGAAAATATGGATGGCATTAAATTCACCTCTTGGTTGTTTAGTTAATTTTCAGATGTAATTATAGAAATTAGACGGAATCGAGGAAAATTCTTTGAAGAAAAAATCTGACGGCATAAGGGTACGTAGAGAGCAGCAGAAGAAAAGAAATCATGGCACCAATCACTTAGGAACTTTAAACATAGGACAAAATACTTTTACATTTACTTAGGCAATAAAAACTGTTATCTGCATTTCTTTCAAATTTAACGGTTTTGTTGGTTTTATCAGTTTTATTTATTTATCGGTTTTTTCTTTCCAGAATGCTAAGCAAAAATGATTTTTTGATTGAGTAAACTAAGATGAACGCGAGAAAAAAATATGCCAAGCACTAATGTTTTTGAGTGGTCCGAATTGGCAATCCGATTCTAGGATGATGTCGTAGCCAACTTGAAAGAAGCAGGAAAAGTGTGAGTGAAAGAAGAGGAGAGAAGAAAAAGAAGAAAGTCAAAGAAAAAAGTAGGGCCACAAAATCGATACAGCTGAAAAGCTGAGGTAGCAAAAGTTCAGAAATCGAGAGACGGTATATGTGTGGAAAGTCCCTTCGAAAGCAACTTGGCCTTCTGGTATTCCAAGTCATATATAAATTCTGCCGATTAAAAGTTAACACCGAAACAAATAAATTGCAGGAAGATCGCTCTTCATGGATAAAAATTAATATCATAATCGATAATTAAACCTTAGTACTTTCCTGAGAGAAGAGCATAATAAAAACAAAAGAATATGGAAAAGGCATGAAATTTTGCTGTAAGCCAAATCAGACGCAGTCAGTGAGAAATGTTCTTATCAGAAAACCCTTCGAGCGCTAGAAAAAAAAACGACAAGAAACTGCCTCATTTAACGACTACAAGTGAATTTTTTAAATTACTTCTCATAAGTGGGGATTTTCGCAAAAACGCTCATTAAGGAATGAACACTACGTTGCACACAAAAACAGCACCTCTTTTTCAAAGATGAATGACTGAGAAACGTTCGATGAGTTCCCTAATTGTGTTGAAAACGTTATGCAGTTTTCATTGCTTTATTATGTCATTTCGAATGGGCAAGAAATGAAAAGAATAGACTCAACACTGACACCATACGAGTGACGTTTATTGGAGTGTTTTTGCTGCCCAACACGACGGTTGTCAAAGGGCTCAGCGCATTCAGCAAGCGTGACAAGAAAAGAAGTTTGCTTAAGAAAGACTGAGGTGTGAGCGATGATCAGTGTGCGGAACTCTATTGTGGATGCCAGCCAAGCACCACAGTCGTCGTGTTGTTTGTGTAAACAGTATGTGTGAATGAGACCGTTCCCCCCGTGAAATCAAATTCCGAGGAATGGCACTTCTTTTGCAAACAGTTACTTATGTAGATGATAGATCAAGTTCACCCTAAACGCGCAAACTAAACATTGGCGTATCGGAAGGAAGCAGAAGCACACGGTGATGTTGGAACACAGTAATGATTAGAAGAGAGAAAAATCAAAACGCCTTCTATTCAAGGTGATTAGGAATTTCGTAACTTTTAGCAGAATTTTCCCTTCTTCTCAACGGGAACAACACAGAAAATGGTGCTATTTGGTTGCTGCTGGTCTGCGCTTCTTCGAAATTCTATCATTCTGAACCGATCAAAACACTCCTCGATCATCCGAACCAGTTGACTCCCCTCCTCCTTATCTTGGAAAAATATTTGGCTATATGAACTACACCTGTGCGTTTAAACATGCATTTTTCTACTCGAAGAGTTCATAGCACGTTCTGTATGCGCTCAGTCTATTTCGATCAACATTAACTTTGGTATTTGAGTGCCATTAAAGATGAAAATTCTTTGTGGCACATTTGCATTAGCACTCACTTTTTTGTGCGCTTCTTTTCGGCACATCCCTGAACATTGGATAATTTTTTTGTCTTGTTTCATTTTGAAAACGTAACGAAACGACTCGACATCGGTCGAATCAACAAAAATGCAAACGCAACGAAAATTTTCCGACATTTCCTTCAACCAAAAATGAATCATCATCGACTAGCTGGCAACGTTTGCTTATAAATAAATCATCAAGTTTTAAAAGAAAGTTTATATGAATAGGCGTAAAGTAAGCCAATGAAAATTGCAAATGTAATAAGGACGACGTGAATTTGCTGAGAAAATGTTACGATAATCAATGCGTAATAACAACATTCAACAGTGAATCATGTAGACTCTTCAGACGAATATTACACATCAAAATTTATCATCAACCGTATGCGATATATAGTAGAAATGAAATAACGACAAATTTTGACGTGGAATTTAACCTTCATGCATCGTCACCCAAACGGAAAATATAAAAATGAAAACACTGAACGTATTCCTAATAAGCAGTTATGAGCGAACGATAAAAATACGCATATACAAGTCAATTCGCATGAATATTCGGCTTTTTTACTTAAGCAAAATGCATAACGGTAATAGGATGACTAATTAATTTCTCAATAATTTCTAACCATTTTCAAACAGTGACAATGTAGGCGAAAAAGCTGCACAATTTCAAGCGAAGGAAAAATTTCGCAATGATAGAAAATGCCATCGATATAAAGTGCACTCAAATAAAAATAAACATTAAGAATGAAACATACACGTCTGCGTGTGTGGCATGATTTTATCTGCAGTAAATCGTCCACAACGACAACACTTCGCGGAAGTTATCGCACAATGTGTGTGCGCGTGTATGTGTGTGTGTGAGCGCGCGTCTGTGTTTGTCTGTGTGTGTGTGTGCGCGTGTGTGTGCGTGAGCGCGCGTCTGTATTTGTCTGTGTGTGTGCGCGCGTGTGTGTGTGGTTTTATTGTTGAAATAGAATAAATTAGGTGTGCAACTGCTGAGAAAAAAAAAACTGCAGTGTAAAACTCGCTATAACTTTTCACTAGATGCGCTCAATCTGTTGCATAACATCAGTTTGTTCGAAAAAAAAAAATTATCTTGTTTAATTTACACAACAACAAACATTCCTAACAACATTAAAATATAATCTCTTTAGCGACATCTACTATCATTTAATTTCCTTAATCTGTACATTAATCTCACACATTTGTTGGAACGTAATGCTTTGTAGAAAAAACTGAAAACTAATTTTCCAAACCTAATAATTTATGTAGCGCATGGAAAAAAATCACGAAAATACCAAAGATTTTAAGCAACAATTCAGTTGTACGACGAAAAACACAAAGAAGCACATTCGTCTTTTTGAGAGGCACTTTGAAAATGTGTTCCAGCTGTAACCACTCACTCTAACGCCATGGATTTCAGGAAAAATAGAAATATTGTGCTACCTTAGCTACGCGCATTTCTGGCGACATTTCTGTCCCTTCATTGTCATCGTCGCACATAGTTTAACGCACTGGATGAACGAATCTGACTGACTAATAAGAATTATATTGCTTATTAGTGCTTAGTCCCAACTTCTTCATAAACGAATATACATCGGTCAGCTAATTATTTATGGTTAATTTATAGTGTTTTAATACGAAGCTATATCCATCTATTGCTAGTGAAGTTTCCTTCCGGCTAATAATAAATAATTGTCGAACTGGATTAAACTTTGTATTCGTTCTATGCTATCAACAAAATAAATGTTACGCGAAATGAAACACCTAAGAGGAAACGAGTTCCCCGAAATTCACTAAGAAAAGAGGTGGTGCCACTCGAAATAACTCCTCTTTTCGAGAAAATTTTGGTGGAAATCTTTCCCCTTGCAAGAGTGGATAATGTTATGTCCCGTCCCATTAGATCAACGCTAGTTACAGCACACAATTTCACTTACATTGTTTATGAATAGGAGTGCAGGTAATTGTAATTAGCTGTTTGCGCCCTCGAAAATGCGCTACAACAGCTCGCTTGGCATTGGCACACGGACCTTATCACGCTTCACCTCTACGTGCTCAGTTATGAAAAAAAAAAAAGTAAACAAACAGCGCGATGTGACGACCCTTATTTATCGAGAATCACTCAGATCTGTGTGTACAATAACGTATAAGACAAGCATAATTTACCCAAATCGACAGGCACCTATCGTTTCATTTCATCTCTGAAATTCAACATATGGAGTTTGGCTCCGCGAAAACATCCCCTACGAATCACCAAAATTCACGTATGAAATATCATCACATCATGACCTGCCGATCTAGCAACCACTCTTCCGATGTGCCTTGTATAACGGCAGTGCTAAAATATTGCGCTCAGAATAAACGTTTCATCTGGAGGCACTCTGCTAGCATATAACAGCACCGTGTAATACAGCTTGCAGAGTGCAACAAAGTAATACATCACCAAATACGGCTGAATAAGTGACCTTCGGAATGACAAATAAAATAAGTAAAGCCGTAAATTTTTCTTTCGCATACACAACTAACACTAATTAGCACAAAACAGCTCAACTACCCTCTTCAATAAAGGAAACTGAATCGCCACTATTGCAAAGGAAAAACAAACAAATATTTTGAGATGTTTATTGTCTTGAGGCTAAAAAGTGCCGATGACAATGATGAAATTTTCTTTTTAAACCACTAAATTAGAAAACTTTCTTTGATGGCATACTAAGTAGATAAACTATGTGAAAGGCACTCAAATCACCACCACCATTAAACATCTCGTAAGCAAATGCACTTACAATTGCGCTAAAATGCGCAACCCATTTCCACCTTTTAAGCCAACAACAAAACAGAAGTCTCGCGCAAAAAAAAATCGCTCATTTCGATTCGAAACGAAAACTTGATATGCCAGTTGTCGACAAGATGACAAATTGATACAAGAGCAAATAAGATTTTTTATACAAAACTCTAATCATTATAAAATCCAGAATCAAACAATTTGTCAAAAAAAAAAACGAACAAAAACAACTAATTTGCCTGAGAAAAAATGGTTCAGAACAAATAATTTTGACCGCATTCATATGATGAATGGCTAGTTGAATTTACACGCAATTTTGAAAAATGCTTCATAAGAAGCTCCCATCGATGTCATGAGGTCAATAATGCACGAAAATTCAACGTTGCCATTTTCACTGCAGCAATAAACAATGTACTGTTTGTAATTCACGTCGTTCGGAGATCTCAGAAACCAATTTTGGCGTTTTTGCCTGTTTATGGTGTTTTGTGTTCACGTTTATGCACTAAAGGGAATTTTACGCCAAATTTTTTCATACAGCTTGTGAATGATTCAGTTTGGCATTGATCAAAAATTCCACATCAAAGATGTCTTAAACCTTGAAATTAATCTCGCTAATAAAAAGATCAAAAGACTGAAAGGGGGCCCCGAGTCTCCTACATAGTGAAACGAAAAACAGGTGGACGAACCAAAAACGAGGCCAACGAACTAAATCACGCCGAATTAGTTTAGTTTATAAATCAATTTCCATCCAATAAACCCATACCCAAAAGAAGTGATTCATATGCTGCACTTTATGGGGTCGAACAATGTGCTACTACGCTTTAAAAGGAATAAAAAAAAAAGACAGTTAACAACGGAAATGCTATCAAGTTTGCTCAAATGACTCAAACAGCAAAATTACGTAAAAGGGTGTAGCCTGTTATGACAGATCGTTGACGGCTGCGTTCCACGAAGCTATCACAGCAGTGGATGGACACGATCTTAGACACATTCAATACGGTGGTAATAAAAGCGTGCGGATCTGTGGCTGAGCGCTGGTCCGCCAAGGACGATTTGTCGAAATACCTCCTAATACTTCTTTCTTAGCACGAATATGTCAGACAGCAATAATCTCAGATTTGAGTAGCTGACCGAGAACAATTTGAAATTTTGCCGATTGCATCCGATTTTTGACCAAAAATTTTCGAAGCGTGGTACAAAGTGCGGAAATAGTATTACTTGATGGCGCAGAACAGGTTGTCAGTGCGAAGATGGTTTAACGCCGAGATGAGTGCGCACTTGTAATAGTTTATAAATCAATTTCCATCCAATAAACCCATACCCAAAAGAAGTGATTCATATGCTGCACGTTATGGGGTCGAAAAATGTGCTACTACGCTTTAAAAGGAATAAAAAAAAAGACAGTTAACAACGGAAATGCTATCAAGTTTGCTCAAATGACTCAAACAGCAAAATTACGTAAAAGGGTGTAGCCTGTTATGACAGATCGTTGACGGCTGCGTTCCACGAAGCTATCACAGCAGTGGATGGACACGATCTTAGACACATTCAATACGGTGGTAATAAAAGCGTGCGGATCTGTGGCTGAGCGCTGGTCCGCCAAGGACGATTTGTCGAAATACCTCCTAATACTTCTTTCTTAGCACGAATATGTCAGACAGCAATAATCTCAGATTTGAGTAGCTGACCGAGAACAATTTGAAATTTTGCCGATTGCATCCGATTTTTGACCAAAAATTTTCGAAGCGTGGTACAAAGTGCGGAAATAGTATTACTTGATGGCGCAGAACAGGTTGTCAGTGCGAAGATGGTTTAACGCCGAGATGAGTGCGCACTTGTAACGCAGTTTTCGGAAGGCATCGTAATCATGCGAAACTAGGTCGTTCTCATTAAAAACCCTTAATGCAACAACCCGCACCTGGAAGCATGTAAAGCAGCTAACAAGTGTCGCGAATATTTTCAAATGATGCCATTTGAAAAAAAAAAAAGAAAAAGCAGCTTCTTACTCTATATGAATCCACAAAAACATCATTTCACAATTCGATACGCGGTTTCATAGAAGCAAAAGTTTTAACTTCACTTACAAAGAGCACAGCTAAATGAATCATAAAAATATTAATGGAGCGCTAATAAATATTTCATTTTTGGTTGAAAGCCCGACGAACAGAAATTTGAGGTCGTGGCCAAGCAAAAAAAAGAACCAACATTTACAGACAATAAGTCAAACTCTGGTATTCAGGCATTTCTGGACACACAATTTAAAAATATTCTCACATGACAGCAACAACAAAATATTCCTCCGCTTCAGTAGTAACACACGAGCTCCTCTGCGTCAAAAAGGGATGATTGCCTTAGTGATTACAGCGTCAGTTAGTCTTGCATGCACATTGGCAATGCTCTTAATTTCGGAATTCAGCCGCTCTGCTTTTTTCGAACTTTTACATCTTCCAACCGTTCTACTCACCGTTCATAGCTTATCAAAAATTCCCGCGAGCGGAAATAAAATCGCTGCTCCTCCCTCTCTAGGATAGTGCAAGCCAAAATTACAAACCAGCAGAATATATGTGCATACGACAATAAAAGTGACGATGACTCGTAATAAGTCTAGCAGTCCCCATAATATGCTAACCTCAGTTATGATAAAATACAATGTGGGCAGATGGTGCATGCATGAGAGTGAAATGCGCAACGAATGGAGACAAAAACGCCACAGAAAAACGTATCGCACGACGATAAATAATTTGTAATCGAACCGATCGCAACTATCGCAACACGCAAAGATTATTTAACGAACGGCCAGTATTTGTGCTCAGTGGCCATTTCAATAGAATGAACATATCACTACACTGCCATTACACACGATGTTCGACTACCCAGCATGATCCGGCCAAAAAACTGTCGCACAGAAAGACCGAATAAACAGCTGCCGTCTAATGCACAAAATCTGGATTATATATTTCCTTTAGGCGAATCACAGTAATCTGATGGATAAAACCACTTCGAGATGAGATTGTGCAAAGTGGACGAGAATTGTGAGTTTATGCGCGGCTAAATATTTTAATAAAGTGAATTTCTCAACACTAAAATCAGAAAGCGCATTCAGACCGAGTGTCTTGACAATAAAAATTAGCAGATAAGGAAGCAGCGCATTTTTCAAGGACATTATCGAAACAAACAAACGACGATACGAAACCAAAAAGGCGTCACAGATGCATACACGCAGATGCAAATCAACTGGTGAGAAGTGTCAGCAAAAATCAAACGAAACACTTACTTTTCCGAGATGTTTGTTGACCCATTTTGTGAACGTTTTCTTCTGAATTGCATCTCGCTCATCTGCAATGTTTAAACTTAACAGTAAAACTTTACGTACGATACTTTTGTTGCACTTCATACTCTTTGCAGTTTATGAAAGAATGTAACGAAAAGTTTTCAAAAAGTAGTTTCAGTGCGCACTGGATTTTGCACACCACACAGACTCCGCATAATAAAATTTTTTACCAAAACGCAGCAGTGGCAATGCATTTATGGTTTGTCTGCTGAATTTCAGTCCTCCTCTCACCCCCCTCCCCTCAAAAAAAAAAAACAGACATTCCAGACAATATTCATGGGTACACAAGCGCAAAAGGAAGCTATGACTTAAATGCGAACGTTTCTTAGTGCGGTTGACTGCGCTGACCAAAAGCTGCGATGCCTTAATGAACTGACAAAAGGATGACGCATGACTATGTGCACATGAAACAAACTTGCCTGCCTGGTTCGGCTTTCGAGAAAAAGCATTTCTTTGAGAAAGTGAGACAAGCTTCCACGTTCTTCCGCTACTCTCATCTGACGAAACACAATGGATATCGCCTCTGTCTGTCGCCCCTTTTTCTGCTCGATCACTATTTGTTATACTCAGCCCCGACGAAAAAAAAGGAAGCCCAAATGCGTTGCGTACTCTTACGGTTTTCATTTTCGCCTCATGAGATGCCTACTTTGCGTTTTTCGTTGCACAATGCAAATGAACCGCTTGCAAATCAACCGAAATGCACTCACTGCCTCCCAACCCATTCCCAACTCAACAGCGATCAGCCCATTTGTGACACCAGAATTTCTCTAGTTATACAGCGTACAAAATGCAAGACAGCAGACGATCAAAAGGTAGAAAGGATAAGCTCATATGATCACTTTGGGAAACAATGCGGCATAATTCGCTACATGGAACTCACTGACAACGAAGTTGAAATTTTAAGATTATATATATATATATATATACATATATATACATATTTATACACTTCAAATGTATATATGTATATATGCTTAAATACGCAAAACTGTATATATACTCTTATATTTATTACATATATATATATATGTACAT
>JPKZ01002482.1:0-21282 GCA_000803305.1 Toxocara canis
TTTAAAAAAAAAGCGAACACTGTCGAGATGATTCCACGGTGTTCTTGTAGCAAGTATACCACGAAATCGTCTCGAACAGTTCACAAGTACAATTTCACAGATAAATCCCTGACGAGTAGCAGCTTATTCAAAAACAATGATGGATCGATAAATTAATCGCAGTCGGCGTGCATCCATTATGGGCATATTCGAACCAGACGGGAGCAGGAGACGGAAAAGAAAAACCGGATGGTACCTTAAAACTTCTGTTCCTCCAAAATTTGCATTTTCTAGACTTCCCCTCGTACAGTTACTGCGTCGCCGTCCGAACCCGTGCCTCTTCTCCCGGTCAAATTTAGCATCTGGCTAAGTACGTTTTATGAGAAGGATAACTTCAATGATGGTCACTATCGCCGTCCACTATAAACTTGTCGTGCTACTATACAAACGTTAAGATGAAGCAAGCTGCAGCAAAGTTGAGCAGCCTGCTTTATGAATGTGGCTATAATTACAAGCAATTTCGTAAGGCGAAAGCTCCTGCTTCAGGAGCTTTTGATAAAACAAGAGGAATTTTTCTGGCAACTTCATACTTATAACGCTCTATCACTTAGATAAACACTTAACAATCGCAATATGAAACTTTTGAAAAGTAAAACGGGATGAGTCGCACTCCCGTTAGACCTAAAATGGAAGTTGCAAATCTTGACTCCAACATCTCGAGACTGCGGTTGATGCCATCAGCCTCGAACTTCGAAAAACAGTAATCCTCTAGGTCAGATTCCACTCAAAACGGGAGTCAACTCTCAAAGTCTGCTTCTGATTCATGAACAAAGAAACAATGACACCATCGAAAAAAAAGTTGACAAAGTGTCAGTCGACAAGAAAATGACTATTTCTCGTTCACGTACCGCTCACGTGTTTTTATTTCAAAATGCTTTTCGCAAACAACTAAGTTTAATGAAATGCCAGTACTACCGTAACATGCTCGTTATTATTTTGAACAGAAAGAACCCCTAATCGAGAACTGCTCATGAAAACCCGCAAAAACTATGCATATACTAAGACGCGAACTAAGGGAGAACGCAGATGAAACTAACATTGGCTTTCTAAGCAGCCCGGAGCAACTGACAAGTCAACCATTTATCCGCAGGCGCTTCAGGAGCTTTTGATTCGAACCACTCGAAGAAAAATTAACAAAAGCACTTTTCAGCACCTCAGTGATAACACAGCTGAACATCCTAAAAAAGAATCCGTTTAGCTGGTGTAAACACCAATCTTATTACTTCAAATGAAGCAAATCCTCAAACAAATCCCCGCCTCTGCATTTTTGATATAGAAAATAGGCAACCATCAGCACTGAATCAAAAAGACACCATCATTTTGAAGATCCCACCCAACCTCTCCCATTCTCCCCACCCTCGCCGTTAAAACCCTTAAGGAACTTATAGTCTTCCCTTAGCATCAATGTGGTTTACAACATGTTGTAAATTCTGTAAAAATTCAAGTTCACACTTACCCGGCTCTCTCTTGAAAGCAACAAACCGTTCGAAGAAAATCAACAAACAACAACGCTAACGCATAAGTGAATTTTGGCGAAGAGATTAAGCCTTCTTTGGTTTCTGCCGTCTTCGTATCGAATCTGAATGTTCGTCGGGTGGAGTTGGACTGCGACGTGGAATTGAGAAGTTAGAAACTCGCATAAAAGCCGATTCGGCAACAGCGAGAGCCTGAAGGTAAGTGATAGTGCCAGAATGCACCTCGCAAATACTATGATGCATACATGGATCACACTAAACACTAAGACTGCTTCGAAGTCTAATTAAAAACCCGGCTAAAAACCTCAACAATTCATTTACCAACGCGAGAAACCATTAAACCGAAACTAAGTGTTCCACCATTAAGCCGAAACTAAGTGTTCCATAGAGCTGTGCTGTGCATACTAGATAGTACAATCACATGGCTCATTTCCCTACAAATTCCTTACTTTATTTCACTATATCTCAAATGAGGAATACAAGTGTGCCAATCGTGAATGCATATTACAACTTGTAAATGATGCAAAGACATTCTTGCGCTACACTCGATCCATATGGTACGACAAGCTAGCCGTTCCATTGTCTCCTTAATGACTGATTGTGTCTGTCAAAGGTTTGCGTTTTATATTTCACCCGTAAATGACTTAAGCGTAAGGTTAATTCATTCAATCGTACTCACTAATTACAAACCATAAAAATTAGTATTTTCGTGCAAAAAAAAAAGAACACATAAATTATACCTTTTGATGATTGAAGAAGAGGAGGGCGACAAACAAGAAGAAAGGTAACGCAAAATAACTTCCGCCAGAAATTTCCACCTCAGAAGATTTCCTCTGAAGAAAAAAGAACATTTTGCAATTTTGCATTTTCTCTCATTAAATTCTTCCACGGTGCCTCTCGTCTGCATTGGTAGCTGATAGAAGCAGAGGCCTTGTCTCGACCACATAAAACCTACCACCGTTCAGTTAAAGTGACAGTGTCAACCTGCTCCAAGGGACCAAGGGAAGAAGGTTCGAAACACATTTTAGTGCACACAACCTGCGCCAGAAAATTTGGTCCTAATTCGTTCTCGCAAACCAGTCAAAGGAGTTTGTTTGCATCTTTCAGAAAACTGCCGATTCGTTACTTCGATGACATCGAAACTTGAAGAACAAAATCTCGGCCAGTACCATTCGGCGAAGGATGGCAGCGTTCTCGAGGAAATTTCAGGAGCGAAAGGCAGGAAGGAGAGGGATAGGAGGAGGCTGAGACGGGAAAGGAGAAGGGGATAGGAAGAACGGGGAGGGGCGACTGAAAAGGAACATTAATATGTATCCTTCGAGAATGATTAGCTCGAACGAGGCTCAAGAATTCTATATTTAGCTCAAGATCGCCAAGGCGACCTAGGAAGGGGGAAGAAAAAGTTGAAAGATGGCGGTTGAATAAACAAGGAGATGCAAAAAAAAAAAAAGAACTGCTCACTTGGGGTCTCACGACGAGTTTAATAGCCTTAAATGAGCTGTCGGCAGTAAATGTAACCTCTGAGGCATCATATTTGTGTCCGGTGAAACCACGTACGCTTTCAAAGCGCACTGAGTATTCCTGAAATGGATAAAAAGTCTATTGCTGCTTCGTCCACTGATCACTCTTTACAAATACGCCCTTGAAGTACGCGTGATATACGCCCTTTGCAGCTACGATGGCAAAAGCGAACGGAGAAAATCCATGTGGAAAATTTTATAAATTATTAATTTATGGCAATGATAACTTTATTTCACAACTTGCCTGACTTTCATGAACGCTGCCACATGTATAGCCTCTCATCCGAAATCTACATGAAATTTCCTCGGGAATTTAACAATAAGTCAACTATTTAACATTAACCAACATTTCCTCTTTTATAAAGTCAACGGTGCAGCGTTTCGCTCTCTGAAGGGGGGTAGTTTCAAAAATGCCCGAAAAACATCACAATAGCATAAGCATTACTTGGCCGCCCGGGCGCCTACTTACAGAAACTACAGTGCGGAAATTCTCAGGCACTTGTAAGTCGTATCTAATCGAGATGACGTTTCGTTTAGACCCCCACCCAACAGATCGTGGTAGCGAATTTCATCCTACCACGATGAAATTTCGTCGACAAATATCATCGGATTTCATGGACAAATACCAATCGAAAAAGCTTTAGCTTTTGAGAAACAATACCAATCCAAAATGCTTTAACTTTTGAGAAACAATCTCTAAGCTGGGAACAACCTAAGAGAAACAACCTCGAAGCTTATTCGATTTCTTTTGATATACATCGATGTATTAACGTAACCCACCTAAACTCAAATGAGGAAAAGGAGACAAAAGTTCTGAACTGCCACCGCATTTTGAATCTCGATTACAAACGATTCAAAAAAGATATGAGGAAGATAAGGCCAAAGAAAAAAAGCCGTGAAGAAAACGTAAAAATGCGAATGAGGACGCAAAGCGATTCAACTGAAGCTGATGTTACATAAGGCCAAAGAAAAGCCGTGAAGAAAACGCAAAAATGCAAATGAGGACGCAAAGCGATTCAACTGAAGCTGATGTTACATAAGGCCAAAGAAAAGCCGTGAAGAAAACGCAAAAATGCAAATGAGGACGCAAAGCGATTCAACTGAAGCTGATGTTACATAAGGCCAAAGAAAAGCCGTGAAGAAAACGCAAAAATGCAAATGAGGACGCAAAGCGATTCAACTGAAGCTGATGTTACATAAGGCCAAAGAAAAGCCGTGAAGAAAACGCAAAAATGCAAATGAGGACGCAAAGCGATTCAACTGAAGCTGATGTTACATAAGGCCAAAGAAAAGCCGTGAAGAAAACGCAAAAATGCAAATGAGGACGCAAAGCGATTCAACTGAAGCTGATGTTACATAAGGCCAAAGAAAAGCCGTGAAGAAAACGCAAAAATGCAAATGAGGACGCAAAGCGATTCAACTGAAGCTGATGTTACATAAGGCCAAAGAAAAGCCGTGAAGAAAACGCAAAAATGCAAATGAGGACGCAAAGCGATTCAACTGAAGCTGATGTTACATAAGGCCAAAGAAAAGCCGTGAAGAAAACGCAAAAATGCAAATGAGGACGCAAAGCGATTCAACTGAAGCTGATGTTACATAAGGCCAAAGAAAAGCCGTGAAGAAAACGCAAAAATGCAAATGAGGACGCAAAGCGATTCAACTGAAGCTGATGTTACATAAGGCCAAAGAAAAGCCGTGAAGAAAACGCAAAAATGCAAATGAGGACGCAAAGCGATTCAACTGAAGCTGATGTTACATAAGGCCAAAGAAAAGCCGTGAAGAAAACGCAAAAATGCAAATGAGGACGCAAAGCGATTCAACTGAAGCTGATGTTACATAAGGCCAAAGAAAAGCCGTGAAGAAAACGCAAAAATGCAAATGAGGACGCAAAGCGATTCAACTGAAGCTGATGTTACATAAGGCCAAAGAAAAGCCGTGAAGAAAACGCAAAAATGCAAATGAGGACGCAAAGCGATTCAACTGAAGCTGATGTTACATAAGGCCAAAGAAAAGCCGTGAAGAAAACGCAAAAATGCAAATGAGGACGCAAAGCGATTCAACTGAAGCTGATGTTACATAAGGCCAAAGAAAAGCCGTGAAGAAAACGCAAAAATGCAAATGAGGACGCAAAGCGATTCAACTGAAGCTGATGTTACATAAGGCCAAAGAAAAGCCGTGAAGAAAACGCAAAAATGCAAATGAGGACGCAAAGCGATTCAACTGAAGCTGATGTTACATAAGGCCAAAGAAAAGCCGTGAAGAAAACGCAAAAATGCAAATGAGGACGCAAAGCGATTCAACTGAAGCTGATGTTACATAAGGCCAAAGAAAAGCCGTGAAGAAAACGCAAAAATGCAAATGAGGACGCAAAGCGATTCAACTGAAGCTGATGTTACATAAGGCCAAAGAAAAGCCGTGAAGAAAACGCAAAAATGCAAATGAGGACGCAAAGCGATTCAACTGAAGCTGATGTTACATAAGGCCAAAGAAAAGCCGTGAAGAAAACGCAAAAATGCAAATGAGGACGCAAAGCGATTCAACTGAAGCTGATGTTACATAAGGCCAAAGAAAAGCCGTGAAGAAAACGCAAAAATGCAAATGAGGACGCAAAGCGATTCAACTGAAGCTGATGTTACATAAGGCCAAAGAAAAGCCGTGAAGAAAACGCAAAAATGCAAATGAGGACGCAAAGCGATTCAACTGAAGCTGATGTTACATAAGGCCAAAGAAAAGCCGTGAAGAAAACGCAAAAATGCAAATGAGGACGCAAAGCGATTCAACTGAAGCTGATGTTACATAAGGCCAAAGAAAAGCCGTGAAGAAAACGCAAAAATGCAAATGAGGACGCAAAGCGATTCAACTGAAGCTGATGTTACATAAGGCCAAAGAAAAGCCGTGAAGAAAACGCAAAAATGCAAATGAGGACGCAAAGCGATTCAACTGAAGCTGATGTTACATAAGGCCAAAGAAAAGCCGTGAAGAAAACGCAAAAATGCAAATGAGGACGCAAAGCGATTCAACTGAAGCTGATGTTACATAAGGCCAAAGAAAAGCCGTGAAGAAAACGCAAAAATGCAAATGAGGACGCAAAGCGATTCAACTGAAGCTGATGTTACATAAGGCCAAAGAAAAGCCGTGAAGAAAACGCAAAAATGCAAATGAGGACGCAAAGCGATTCAACTGAAGCTGATGTTACATAAGGCCAAAGAAAAGCCGTGAAGAAAACGCAAAAATGCAAATGAGGACGCAAAGCGATTCAACTGAAGCTGATGTTACATAA
This sequence comes from Toxocara canis, assembly GCA_000803305.1. NCBI lineage: Eukaryota > Metazoa > Nematoda > Chromadorea > Rhabditida > Toxocaridae > Toxocara > Toxocara canis. The sequence continues at coordinate 6,315 of JPKZ01002482.1, forward strand.
GGCCAAAGAAAAGCCGTGAAGAAAACGCAAAAATGCAAATGAGGACGCAAAGCGATTCAACTGAAGCTGATGTTACATAAGGCCAAAGAAAAGCCGTGAAGAAAACGCAAAAATGCAAATGAGGACGCAAAGCGATTCAACTGAAGCTGATGTTACATAAGGCCAAAGAAAAGCCGTGAAGAAAACGCAAAAATGCAAATGAGGACGCAAAGCGATTCAACTGAAGCTGATGTTACATAAGGCCAAAGAAAAGCCGTGAAGAAAACGCAAAAATGCAAATGAGGACGCAAAGCGATTCAACTGAAGCTGATGTTACATAAGGCCAAAGAAAAGCCGTGAAGAAAACGCAAAAATGCAAATGAGGACGCAAAGCGATTCAACTGAAGCTGATGTTACATAAGGCCAAAGAAAAGCCGTGAAGAAAACGCAAAAATGCAAATGAGGACGCAAAGCGATTCAACTGAAGCTGATGTTACATAAGGCCAAAGAAAAGCCGTGAAGAAAACGCAAAAATGCAAATGAGGACGCAAAGCGATTCAACTGAAGCTGATGTTACATAAGGCCAAAGAAAAGCCGTGAAGAAAACGCAAAAATGCAAATGAGGACGCAAAGCGATTCAACTGAAGCTGATGTTACATAAGGCCAAAGAAAAGCCGTGAAGAAAACGCAAAAATGCAAATGAGGACGCAAAGCGATTCAACTGAAGCTGATGTTACATAAGGCCAAAGAAAAGCCGTGAAGAAAACGCAAAAATGCAAATGAGGACGCAAAGCGATTCAACTGAAGCTGATGTTACATAAGGCCAAAGAAAAGCCGTGAAGAAAACGCAAAAATGCAAATGAGGACGCAAAGCGATTCAACTGAAGCTGATGTTACATAAGGCCAAAGAAAAGCCGTGAAGAAAACGCAAAAATGCAAATGAGGACGCAAAGCGATTCAACTGAAGCTGATGTTACATAAGGCCAAAGAAAAGCCGTGAAGAAAACGCAAAAATGCAAATGAGGACGCAAAGCGATTCAACTGAAGCTGATGTTACATAAGGCCAAAGAAAAGCCGTGAAGAAAACGCAAAAATGCAAATGAGGACGCAAAGCGATTCAACTGAAGCTGATGTTACATAAGGCCAAAGAAAAGCCGTGAAGAAAACGCAAAAATGCAAATGAGGACGCAAAGCGATTCAACTGAAGCTGATGTTACATAAGGCCAAAGAAAAGCCGTGAAGAAAACGCAAAAATGCAAATGAGGACGCAAAGCGATTCAACTGAAGCTGATGTTACATAAGGCCAAAGAAAAGCCGTGAAGAAAACGCAAAAATGCAAATGAGGACGCAAAGCGATTCAACTGAAGCTGATGTTACATAAGGCCAAAGAAAAGCCGTGAAGAAAACGCAAAAATGCAAATGAGGACGCAAAGCGATTCAACTGAAGCTGATGTTACATAAGGCCAAAGAAAAGCCGTGAAGAAAACGCAAAAATGCAAATGAGGACGCAAAGCGATTCAACTGAAGCTGATGTTACATAAGGCCAAAGAAAAGCCGTGAAGAAAACGCAAAAATGCAAATGAGGACGCAAAGCGATTCAACTGAAGCTGATGTTACATAAGGCCAAAGAAAAGCCGTGAAGAAAACGCAAAAATGCAAATGAGGACGCAAAGCGATTCAACTGAAGCTGATGTTACATAAGGCCAAAGAAAAGCCGTGAAGAAAACGCAAAAATGCAAATGAGGACGCAAAGCGATTCAACTGAAGCTGATGTTACATAAGGCCAAAGAAAAGCCGTGAAGAAAACGCAAAAATGCAAATGAGGACGCAAAGCGATTCAACTGAAGCTGATGTTACATAAGGCCAAAGAAAAGCCGTGAAGAAAACGCAAAAATGCAAATGAGGACGCAAAGCGATTCAACTGAAGCTGATGTTACATAAGGCCAAAGAAAAGCCGTGAAGAAAACGCAAAAATGCAAATGAGGACGCAAAGCGATTCAACTGAAGCTGATGTTACATAAGGCCAAAGAAAAGCCGTGAAGAAAACGCAAAAATGCAAATGAGGACGCAAAGCGATTCAACTGAAGCTGATGTTACATAAGGCCAAAGAAAAGCCGTGAAGAAAACGCAAAAATGCAAATGAGGACGCAAAGCGATTCAACTGAAGCTGATGTTACATAAGGCCAAAGAAAAGCCGTGAAGAAAACGCAAAAATGCAAATGAGGACGCAAAGCGATTCAACTGAAGCTGATGTTACATAAGGCCAAAGAAAAGCCGTGAAGAAAACGCAAAAATGCAAATGAGGACGCAAAGCGATTCAACTGAAGCTGATGTTACATAAGGCCAAAGAAAAGCCGTGAAGAAAACGCAAAAATGCAAATGAGGACGCAAAGCGATTCAACTGAAGCTGATGTTACATAAGGCCAAAGAAAAGCCGTGAAGAAAACGCAAAAATGCAAATGAGGACGCAAAGCGATTCAACTGAAGCTGATGTTACATAAGGCCAAAGAAAAGCCGTGAAGAAAACGCAAAAATGCAAATGAGGACGCAAAGCGATTCAACTGAAGCTGATGTTACATAAGGCCAAAGAAAAGCCGTGAAGAAAACGCAAAAATGCAAATGAGGACGCAAAGCGATTCAACTGAAGCTGATGTTACATAAGGCCAAAGAAAAGCCGTGAAGAAAACGCAAAAATGCAAATGAGGACGCAAAGCGATTCAACTGAAGCTGATGTTACATAAGGCCAAAGAAAAGCCGTGAAGAAAACGCAAAAATGCAAATGAGGACGCAAAGCGATTCAACTGAAGCTGATGTTACATAAGGCCAAAGAAAAGCCGTGAAGAAAACGCAAAAATGCAAATGAGGACGCAAAGCGATTCAACTGAAGCTGATGTTACATAAGGCCAAAGAAAAGCCGTGAAGAAAACGCAAAAATGCAAATGAGGACGCAAAGCGATTCAACTGAAGCTGATGTTACATAAGGCCAAAGAAAAGCCGTGAAGAAAACGCAAAAATGCAAATGAGGACGCAAAGCGATTCAACTGAAGCTGATGTTACATAAGGCCAAAGAAAAGCCGTGAAGAAAACGCAAAAATGCAAATGAGGACGCAAAGCGATTCAACTGAAGCTGATGTTACATAAGGCCAAAGAAAAGCCGTGAAGAAAACGCAAAAATGCAAATGAGGACGCAAAGCGATTCAACTGAAGCTGATGTTACATAAGGCCAAAGAAAAGCCGTGAAGAAAACGCAAAAATGCAAATGAGGACGCAAAGCGATTCAACTGAAGCTGATGTTACATAAGGCCAAAGAAAAGCCGTGAAGAAAACGCAAAAATGCAAATGAGGACGCAAAGCGATTCAACTGAAGCTGATGTTACATAAGGCCAAAGAAAAGCCGTGAAGAAAACGCAAAAATGCAAATGAGGACGCAAAGCGATTCAACTGAAGCTGATGTTACATAAGGCCAAAGAAAAGCCGTGAAGAAAACGCAAAAATGCAAATGAGGACGCAAAGCGATTCAACTGAAGCTGATGTTACATAAGGCCAAAGAAAAGCCGTGAAGAAAACGCAAAAATGCAAATGAGGACGCAAAGCGATTCAACTGAAGCTGATGTTACATAAGGCCAAAGAAAAGCCGTGAAGAAAACGCAAAAATGCAAATGAGGACGCAAAGCGATTCAACTGAAGCTGATGTTACATAAGGCCAAAGAAAAGCCGTGAAGAAAACGCAAAAATGCAAATGAGGACGCAAAGCGATTCAACTGAAGCTGATGTTACATAAGGCCAAAGAAAAGCCGTGAAGAAAACGCAAAAATGCAAATGAGGACGCAAAGCGATTCAACTGAAGCTGATGTTACATAAGGCCAAAGAAAAGCCGTGAAGAAAACGCAAAAATGCAAATGAGGACGCAAAGCGATTCAACTGAAGCTGATGTTACATAAGGCCAAAGAAAAGCCGTGAAGAAAACGCAAAAATGCAAATGAGGACGCAAAGCGATTCAACTGAAGCTGATGTTACATAAGGCCAAAGAAAAGCCGTGAAGAAAACGCAAAAATGCAAATGAGGACGCAAAGCGATTCAACTGAAGCTGATGTTACATAAGGCCAAAGAAAAGCCGTGAAGAAAACGCAAAAATGCAAATGAGGACGCAAAGCGATTCAACTGAAGCTGATGTTACATAAGGCCAAAGAAAAGCCGTGAAGAAAACGCAAAAATGCAAATGAGGACGCAAAGCGATTCAACTGAAGCTGATGTTACATAAGGCCAAAGAAAAGCCGTGAAGAAAACGCAAAAATGCAAATGAGGACGCAAAGCGATTCAACGAACGCAAAAATTCGATGTACCTGACCGTAGCTCCACTTGCCCTCCCAATTGTTTCTTGTCCGAGAGGTGCCACTTCTAAAAAAAACATTACTTTATATCTTCGACACGCTATTCTTTAAAATATGAGAAGACTCCTTTCAATACAGCCCTTTTCCTCCAACCTTCCACTCCGTTTGGAAGGCTTCAAAAACCGAATTACTCTCTAAAAAGCTTCACGACAGAAGGGAACAAAAATTCGTTGACTTCTGCTATGAGGTATGCTATAATTTCAGCAAGGCTACCTATGGAAATAGGATGCTGCGAACCCCAAGGCCTCCAGAAGGAGTTACTTTCGCGCTGAATTATAAATTGTACGCTGCATTACTTCTAGTGATTTACACCCAAATCAGCAACGATGTTCTGTCAACAAAAAACGATAAAAAGCTGACATCAAACAAGGACCTAATCTCGAACCGAATAAAGCTCGAAAAACTCACGGCGTATGCAAACAAAATATTCTTTGATTCGAATTTTATAAAAGCAAATCAGCAAGTGATGTTACAACTGCAAAGCACGTACCATTTTGGCTGCGTGCGAGAGATGTACAGTTGCCCGATACCCGTTCTGCCTAAACACAATATCGTTCACGTCCGATCGCTCTATTAGAACTCGGATTTCGGCACTCTCCCAGCAGAAACGACCGTCGTCCACAATTTTCACTGCAATATCCAAACGTTTCCATATAAGCCGAAAACCAACGACATCTCTGCAACATACATACGCCGAAGTGCTTCCTGCTTCCGATTTTTGCGCATTCGGTTGCGGATCATCGATGCTTTTTCTAGCGGGAAATTGAATGCAGGTAGAAAAATGCCAACATGACAAGAGCCTGCAAATGCGCGGGAAGATGTTGGCGAGGAGAATCGGCCCAGCACGACCAATTTTGCAAAGATAAGTTATAAAATAACATACAACAAGTGAAAAATTGTAAGCGTATTGCCAACTAACAAGTATAAAAATCGGGTGATACTCCCGTGAAACGAATTTGTTCGGTCCCTTCGACACTCTTCAGCATCTCATCACCATTCCATAGCCCCACTTTCAAAGGGTCACATCGATCTGCAATTGATTAATTATTGCGAAAAAAAAAGAAACTAAGCACGTAAATCATCGAACAGTAGAAGATGTCTGACGATCATGAATTGAAAAAAATGCTGAATTTTAGCGCTGCTCACGAATGACCGCACAGGGTTACCACAGTCAAGCGGATTCGTTGCATAATTCTAGACTGCTCTCTTCGATTATATTATGACAATTAATGAGCTTTCCTGCAATCCTCCAAATGGGGGAATGTAGCTGCACTAACTTGATACTTTCAAGATTCGCATAAAAACTTTCCGAAGATGCAAAACTAGGGATCATTATCGGAACCCATAACTATATGGCTTTTGTTAAATTTGAGAATCTATCGACAACAAAGTACTGTAAACGCTCATTCCGTCACTGGAAGGTTGCTGCCGTTTGGCCTTAAAATCTCGCATTGAAGCTCACCGCTTCATTGCTCCAACCAATAAGCAAACTACCTCACCTATTTCGAATGAACACAAGTAAAAATTTCGATCAAGCGCTTCACCAAATAAATGGATGAATGAATGAACGATTTTAACTTTAGTAGATGGATCCGAGGCCTTTACTAGCAGAACATTTAAAAAATATTTGGAAAGGATGACAGGATAAATCAAATATTGCAACATATTAGTTTCGGCTGATCGGGAGAGGAAAAGCGAATGGTTGAGCGATACGGTGATGAGCACGAAGGAGAGACGGCTAGAAGGATTATATGCGGGTGAAGAGAGACGAGGGAGAGGTAAACGCTAAAAACCCTCTTTTGCTCAAATCGTCAAAGCGGGTGGCAGAAACCGCTTATTCTCTACTAGTCGATGTCAACGAAATATGAAGTTCAAATTTTAAGAGCTAATTAAATTGAATTTCTGAGAATCACCGCATCATCAAAACGCTCCTAATGAGAGCAATTATGCCCAACCTGGAAACGGTAGAAGGTTTAGAAGTGTTTTTGCCAAAAAACAGGATGAATGCTCTTCTGCAAATTGCTGATAGAGGATAAGTAGAGTAGTGAGAAGTTGCTAGGGAGTTTTATTGTTAAGACTGCAAAGAGCCCTAAGAAAGCGGAAGTGCAAAAATGATTCCCTTCAATTCACCCGGCACCATTCTAAACCCCATCCAGTAGGTACCAATACAACACATATTAATACGAATTTTATAATTCCAGATCGATGACGATTAGCAATTATAAGCAGTGCGCCAAGTTGAAAAATAACTTATTCATAAAAAGGAAGCAACCCGGATGGAAGACAAATGCGATCACTAACCTAGGCATGTGACTTTGGCGATGATGTTGGCCTTAAACTGAGTGAATATAACGTTGAGAACTGGACCTGAAGACAAGTCGACTTCGCGTTGCTTTGGAGTCATCACAATACTAACTTCGTTCGAAGGCTAAACACAAAAAAAACTGGTTTGAGCAAAACAACGGACGGAAAAAACTCATTACTAGAAATAAAATTTGGCCCACGCACTCCTCTAACACTCTCCATTTTGCGGAGGAGTCTCCATGTGGTTCAACTTTTGTTCTCTTCACTTTCCACATAAAACTTAGCACCTACACAATGCAGGATCTCTTTTTATACGATTTGTAAAATCCGAATTTACAAAGCGCACTATCTCTATGTCATGCTTGTGCATACTCATGCTGGTTTGTGCTTCTTTGTTTGTTCAGCAGTATCCAACTGAGAAGCGCTGAACCTGGTTAAGAAATCTGCCACGCACAAACTACACCCTTTTATATTCACTTTTAATTTAATCCATCGTCAAATATGGTTTGGGCAAAATAAGAAGCAGTCATAGGCACCTCTGCGCACACACTGCGCAATCGGTAGTCGCTGAAGAACGAGTCTCCTTTTCCAGCTGTCCAGTCAGTCAAAATATGAACCTTCATTATTTTTGAGAAAACATCAACCATGGCCTGACCGAATGAGCCATCAGTGCGCATATCGTACATGCCATTGACATGCACTCTCGCACGGAGTGAATTTAACTTCAGCCGAATTGCATTTAAAGAGATACTAATTTGAAGCACAGCTGATGGCCCACAATCGAAGCATCACATTACTTCCAATAAAGTCTCTCTCTCATTATAGCCCCTTTCCGAGTCAACCCCGACCGAACAATAAAATAGCCTCTCTCTCAAAAACGTTTTGCAATACTACACATTCTCTTATCATGGAACCAAAAAATGCCACTCAACAGGCGCTGAAAGATAGAAAGCTCCCATCAAAATGGTCTGCACTTCAAACATCGGGCTCATCCCTATCCCACATCCCCCTCCCCCCCACTCCTTTTCAGTAACTCAACGAACCTTCCCATCCAAACGGTTTTACTGCAGACGATACCAGATGATAGTCCAATTTGTTACAAAACAACAAACAATGAAAGCTGAGAGTTCAAAGCAAGCGAACGTGCATTTAGAAGCAACACTGGAAGTCGCATCAACAGAGAGTAATTTCACTTCTTCATCCTTCCTCCCTTCAACCTTTCTTCACTGTCAGGCCACCAGATTAGGATCAAAGTAGTAGCCGCAAAAAAAAAGATCGCAAATAAAACGCTGACTTACCGATATAATGAACTGCTCTGGCGTAAGCATTTTACAGAATCTGCCATTTGCATCACTTCTCGCCGACTGAGGATCGTTACTGTGTTTATTAGTTATGAACATAACCATCGCACGACTATTGCCTTCTTCCACCTCCACGTAACCGCACAGCTCTACCCTATTTTATTTTTAATTACTACCATCTGCTCTTGAAAACTTACAAACATCAAACACATTTAGAGAGCTGCAAAATTTTCAAATTTCTTCGCCTTGTTTTGCATTGTAAGATAACTTCTCGAAGGCTTATCAAATTGGCCTTCAAAATCCTCTCACCACGTATACTAACAATGAAAAGTGATCAGATTTTCATGCGATCGGCCAGCCACTAAAGCATTCACATTTTCACTTGATCAATTAGCTATAAAAAACTTTCGGTTAAGAAATTTCTCTCTGTCACGTTCAGCGGAAGAGGAGCCATAACCCACTAGCGGATTCCAGGCCTGTCTTTCAAAAGTTCTATGTTGAAAATGTCTTCCTAACTCGTGATGTGTCCATTAAGATGGAAGCACTTCGAAAGAAAAATTAAAGGCATGTTTCAGTGCACCATTTCAAACAAGTGAACCTTCGAAAGGAAACAGAACGCGGGGAATATGTGCTCTGACAACTCCGCGACCAAGCCAGCCCATTTCACACAGTGCTCAAAAGCGCAAATTTAAACTGTGTTCCATTTCAACTGCTAATACAAATGATCGTCTACAGGTTAGTTTTTCTGCGACTCGAAATGCTTGCAAATTTCCACCCTCTTGCAGCGAGCGGACGCTGGAACATGCATTCTAATATGCTGAAGACGGGCGGAAATTTTCGATTTCCTTTATAGGTGTATTAATTTCCTTGATGGCTAATGAATTGGTGTGCATCTCTCGATAAATAAAATACATCTAAGATACACACCACGCTAACCAAATCTTATAACTCTTACTTTCAATGACTCTCAAGTTGAAACAACGTGGCAGACAAAACAGACAGACACATACACATACATACAAACAGACGACGTCACATTAATTGACTTTTGAAAATTGCGAATGTGCAAAGACAAATACAAGGAGAGAATGAAAATCAAAAAATCAGTTGCGCGTAACTCGGCAATATGAAGGGGAGAGGGGAATAGTAAAGAAAAAGACCGGATGAGATGAACGAGAAGGAAAATCCAGCAGAATTTTAAACTGAAAAAAACAGTCTGAATAACGAGTAGGGGAGCGCAAAACGTGACAATGATGCGGAATAATAACGACATGGAATGCTTACTTCGAAGCGATCACATCAGGAATTTCCGCTTCAGCGGCACTCAATCTCACACTGACCGTAGCGAATTCGAAGTGATCTTTCTTCGCTGTTATTAAATACTCTTCTTCTTGTAGTCCATCCAAATCGTACCTGCATAGCTGCTAGTCTGACAGCAGAAACGAATAAAGCATAAAGTATTAATGAATAACTTCCAAAAAAATAATACTGAGGTCAGGATGCGGTCGTAAAATCAGGGATCGCAACCTTAGCTTGATATGTGTGAAATCGAGATCATCATGACCAACAAATGCGATTCGTCACAAGGAAGGTTCCTTCAGTTAGTAGAAATAGCCGCACACCGAACAACATATAAATAAAAAATATCGAAAAACGAAATGTTTCAAAATGACGCAAGCGAAAATCGAAAAATAAAGAAGGAAAGACTGTAATTCTCACCATCCACTCGCATCTGACTGCGCCTTCAATTGACCGTTAACAATGATCTGTGCATCTGCCACTGGGCTACTACCCAGCCTAACACGACCACGACTGCTGAATCCTTCCATATCGAAATGCACCTTTAAAGAACTTCATTACGTATATATTACACTCGCAGTGGAACTGCATAGTCTGAAAAAAGCCCTGAAGCCTTAAGTGTTCCAATTCCACAGGGAGTTTAATAAAAATAGCAAAATAAATCAACCATCGGCCGTGTTAAGCCATGCAAAATTCTTCGGTCGTAAGCAGCAACTAATGAATGAAATTTTGAAGTCCTCAACAATGCAACCGGCTGACCGTAATGAATTTCCTTTTCATGTACGGAAGAGAAGCTTTACAATTCTTCAGTTGACTCTAGATTGGTCTCAGAAAGAATTTATACTGAAGTGCACCAGGTCGAGCGAATTCAACGAGCCATCATTCGCATAAAAGGACGAAGAAGGGCAATAAGCAGACTTCGAACAAACAAACGGGCAGAATCAAAGCTTCCGAAAGAAACAGCTCCCACGAAAATCATGAAATGATAGCGAAATTCCGTCTTCACCGGATAGCACGCATCAATTTTCATAATTAATGAAACCTACGCAGCACATTGACACTGGATTCTTGAAATGGAGCACTGAAACAAAGAAGCTTTTGTGGAAGAGGAAGAGAGGAGGAAGCGCTCTCGACAAAGAAAGCCTTCTAGGAACATTCTTAAAGCTTAAGCGATGAGAAATGTGGTTATCGAAAAAAAAATCCTACGCAATGTAATATCTATCAATTATGCGACTAGTCGGATGAAAGGAAGAAGCAACTGCCCCGCTCCCCACTCTCTACCCCCAACCCTCCCGGCATAGACGTATCTACATCGGGCAATCGATTTTAAGCTTACTCAACGTACAGCTTATTCGAGAACATGCAAAAATTAGTTTCAAACGCATCAACACGACAAGTGTTAAATTCCAAAGATTCCACTACGTAATATTTTAAAAAAAATGAATACCCCTTTTCTCTCTCGTTGTCCCTAAAAATTTTTGACCTCAGCGGATGGTGGATGACGATAAACAGTTTGCAATGTAAGATGGCCGTCGAGCGAGTGCAGTATGTCATTCTTCGGATGATGCCCACTGTGAAGATTTCTTCCGCAGAAAGGCCCCACTGTTCGCCGAATCCGGAGAGACTTGTAGGCGTTGTCTTTGTATGGCACAATGAGGTGTGAAATAGCAAAATGCAAAGGAGAAAAGTACAAATGTTAGAGTCTGAATGAAATGAAAATTCACCAATACTGCTCACCTTGGCTGGAGCGGATTTCATAAGGAGGGTGTGCACTTTTGGCGAGAACGTAAATCGTAATTTAGCTGTCGACAACGAGGGCGTTATGGAGTAGTTGCCAGGCGGAAGACATGGAAAAAGAGCCACACCATTAGCATCACTCTCTAACGAACACACCAATTTCTCTTCTGCTGGTACGCCTTCCGGGATACTTGCTGTTCGTTTACAACTGGATAGCTAAAAAATAATTATGAGTGCATTCACGGCTCGAATATGATGAAAAACGAGAGCTCAAGCGACATAATAATCGAGTTTCGGTTATTTCGAAAACTTGTGCGAGAACGAAGGAAATTCATGTAACGCGGATAAAAAATATCATTCTGAATAGTTAAATAGAATTTTCGGAAATAGAAAGGTCAATGCAAAAAGAAATAGAAAAGTTGCATATTTCAGCCCTGGGAGGCAAATTTTTTTAAAAAGAAAAGACGATTCCTTTTTGGTCGAAAACAGGGGAATGAGCAAAGCAGGAAGATGAGAGGAGGGAAGCTGGAAAAAGGGATGGATGGGAAAGAAACACCGAGCGGAAGCGCGTCCTGTCCGACACGGTCCGAGTTGGCCACGGGTTCTTGTCGCAGACCTACAAAAAATTGGGCAGTGCTCGACAGTTCACAGAAAACCTACCTTAACGGGGTTCTTTGAATAAAGCGACACAAGTACACCGGGCAGTGGTTTCGTTTTGGAGTGCAGAGTGACTGTCAACAAATGACCGGATATTTTGAGGTCAGGCGATACTTTAACTGGAGAGGCGACAACTTCCGCTGGCACTTTACCACGTTCGATACATTCCGTACTTCCATCCGCTGTCGATACCTGAACGCGGCCTCATAATCACTTAGCAAAGGTTTCGTTTCGAACAGCTTTCATGAGCTCTGCGACGCACTACCATTTATTGAGCACCAGCCTTGTTCAAGGAACCTCTTGTTTAGAGCGGTATATTTTTGATTTCCACAATACAAACGCCAAATTTGAATAAAAAGTCAAATGCAAAACTTCAATGATGATGGCAGATTTGGGACTAATTGCGCATTTTATCCAAACACTCATATTAGAACTCTGCAGTCATGCTGTGAACACAGAACAAGATAGAAATAATTTTCACAAACCTCGGCCTCCTCAATGGCACCAGGGCCATTAAACGGCCAAGATTAGCCCTAGACAACAGAAAACAACAGAAAAAAGATGGATACATCCCTGCTGAAAACATCACCACATTCTTCTATAGCCTTTCTCTCTCGTTTCAAAAGCCAACATCACCTCCCTCCAAAAAATTATGCTGATCACTAAAAGCGTTCTTGTGTAATAACACCATTCAATTTCTTATATTATATATATATATATATATATATATGTGCATATATACATTTACATATGCACATGTGTATGCGTAAATTTGTAAACGCCACAAAAATTCTGCCCCGTCACCATGCTGAAGTGGCTGAAAAACTAGCCAGATATTTGCCAGGAGGAGCACGAAATCGGTACTGGCCGTTGTTAGACGTTTTTGTCTCAGCGATAAGCGTGCCGTCCAATGAGCTCAACGTGAGCCTCACACCAGCAGGACCACCACCATCACCACTCTTCAGCACTCCTTCTAATGCGAATGCAGACAGCACGAAATTTATATCCTCTCCTCGAGAGCATGCATCGCTTTCGCCATCCACTTTCAGCTCGACTGAGCTCGGCTCTACAAAACCTTTCCTTAAAGGGAAAAATAACAGTCAATCACACTACCAAACAACCGAAAGCGGTCGTCACCGTTTGCTGAAACGTATCGTTTTCTTGCGTCCTTTGCGGTTCCCTCCTCTCTCAGGAGTGTGAAATTCTCGAGCATAATCCAGCGAAGTCCTCTTGCGAGTTCACTCACAACATGTACAACCCCTTTCGATTTATTCCTGCTTCCTGCTAGCCAAATGCGCCTCTAGTTGTGCGGCTGCTTAATGATCAACATCACCATTAACAATAGCTGATGAGCGCGAACAGCTCAACAGCGCAAACCATATTTATGGAAAACAGCCATTTAAATATACTTTCATGACTAATGACGCAATTATATTTGCGAAAGACGTAATTTGCAAAGCGCATTATGTTGACGCTGTCTATCGACCCTAAAGGAAGTTACACAATTTTTCTTACGGGCGAAAAGAAAAACACATGCATTTCCTAGATGAAAACAAAATTCACATAAGCGTAACAATGCACTGCTACCTTGAAATGAACAACCGTGCAGCAGACCAATTTACTTTAAAATGCATTGACAAATTTTGGATACGACAATGTTCCCTCTCATTTTCGAGTGTCCGTACCTCCACCAGGAGAGTAAATCTCAGTATCAAAATTCACATAAGTTGCTTTAGCGATGCAGCATATTTACGATCGCTGTAACTTCTGTAATTTCCAAGCAACCATCGCAGAAAGCCGTAATTTGTCATATTTGTCAATAACGTGGCCATAATGAAAGGGCATTTGCCATAATGTGTTCGGCAAGTGTAAACTCGTCAAACCGCATAAAAATGATTACGTTTGAAACTCCATGGCAAATGACAACGAATCGCTTATCGGTGGCATCGAAGATGTTCAAATTGCGCTAAAATCAACTTCTCGAATTTCGAGCGCAAATACACAAAACTAACCAAAGAACCATCCTTCAGGGGCAAAAACGCGAATTGAATAGGCTGCTTTATTGTATACTGGTATCATATAATAGCCATTCGATGGATTACATTCCGTTTCGTACTTCAAATTGCCCTCTGCTGTAAGAAGCTTAACCTGAAATAAAAAAAAAGCTACTTAACTAGGTTCAAAAGTGTTTTTAATTTTTTGAGAATAACGACAGAGAAGCGAATCGTCAAACGGGTAAGCCATGGGATACAAACAAATTTCCTGAAGAGCATTTTCGTGTACAACGCGATGCATGCATGTCAGCTAAAAAGAAGACCATTGAGGAATGCATGTTGTGCCCTCTATCCCGGTCATTTCAGCTTGGTCCAGTAGCATTTCAAATCAAGCACTTTTACAACCGTTGATGGCAACAAAATATGCGGTATTTTTTCACGTTTGTTAGGTATGAAATGTAAAATTAATAGCAGTCAGAAAATATGACAAAAAGAACAAAAACGAAATACGCCATTAAGTCGAATAACATCTCTGGGATTACAACTGCCGCGTGATATTCGAGAGCGCTGGTGCAAGAATACACCGTTTTTTTTTCCTTCTAAATTGCTGAACTGGAATGGACTTTTATTTGATTGATGATTGATCAGAGTTTCACTAGTAAGTACAGTGCATACACTGAGTCAAATTACTTTCGGGAAAAACGAAACCATTGGTGCAGCATGAAAACAGTAAAAGAAATCCTACTGAGTGGAACCCATACTCAATTACCCATCCTAAACCTTTAGCATATAAATACAATTATCAAATGTTTACCAGCCTATAAAAAAAAACAAAATACCAGCCTGTATTTTGCTATAGTCGATCGGGATGTTTGCCGATTTAACAAAACCTCCACAGCTGTAAACTTCAGCAGACGCCACCGTCGACAGAGCAATAATTACTGCCGCATGAATAGCAGTAATTAATGGCGCCATTATTAGCCCTAAATAGCTTTTTGTTGGAAGCAAATAAAGTTCACCAAAATGGATTTACCGCATTAAATGATAATGAAAAAAATCAAAATGATGGAGCTTAAAGAGAAGCCTTCTGCACATCTAGCTATATAGCGTTCTATTTGTAAAACGACAGCATGTCGAATTTACGCAGCACACGAAAACATCATAAAGGATAGGACAGGAAGACCACACAATTACGATAGTCTAAGATAAGATTCTACACCGTCTCATGTTAAATGCTTACTATGCCTCCTTAGCCATCAAGCACGCAAAATATCAGACTCTCCCTCTCCCTCTTTTTCTCTCTCTC
>JPKZ01002482.1:21395-33046 GCA_000803305.1 Toxocara canis
CCAGTTTAGTTTACGTCCATCATCAAAGAAACGCCTGCTGGTACAGTTTAGCTTACTGTCACCAACGATGCACGCCAGCTCATCCTGCAAAACACTCGAAAACGCTGCAAACCTGTGTTCTGTAGAGGTCCCTTTTGATGGTGAGAAGAGGACGGCTACGGGGAAGAACAAGAAGAAGACCAGGTCCGAGAGGGATTTTGATTGAGCAGCGATGCGGGAAGGGGGTGGGGGAGGGGAAATGAGAGCACCCTAATTGGAAACATGGCAGCAACAGTTCGCCCCATTCCTGTCTGGCTTCTTATAAAACACCATAATAAATCATTGGTGAAATATTTTTCGCATCATTTTGATGCAAACCTCCTGAGCCACCCAGTCGGCCAATTTCGGTCAAATTTCTCGCACTCATTATCTTTAAATGAAGTATGGCGATCCATACTCTAACGCATCGTTCACTGCAAATCAAAAAAAGAAATATTAAAGCGTTACCACACAATTGTTTTCACAACACACAATTTCAGGTTTTAATTTTTTATTTAACAAAAGTAAATGATAATGGCCATTTGGTTTATGAGTAACTTATGTGAGACTTTATAACATTTGCTGCATTTTCGAATGGTTGCAATCGCAATGTTCATTCGACTCGTTTGTACAGTTCAACTGCTAGGAAAAGAGAATACAACAAAAATATACGTTCAACATTTTAAAAAATTTATTCAACAATAACTCGCCAAAAAATTTCGAGTTCAACAAAGGTAAACAAAGCTAGTACTAGAGGTGGCTGAAAGCAATGTATCAGATGAAAGAAAGTAAATTACTTTTTTTTTTCAAAAAACGTTTCATTGCGATCGCTTTTCGTTAAGTCGTAATTTGTTAACCACATAGCATATGAACTGAATAACTGATTGCATGGATCTCCGAAAAAGAAATTAGTAGCAAAACGTCTGAAGAATATAAGGACTATACAATTGTCGAAGTGCATACATAATTAAAGATGTAAGCCTCTTTCGAAAACAAACGCATTCCACAAGGCACAACTTCACATTCGAGTTCAATCCCCGCCTCTCTGGGACGTATATGACGACATAAAGGCAACTAATAAGCCTAACAATACACTTAGCGACATCCATATCGTTTCGTTTACAGTCAACATCCACTCTTTACACTGCAAGCACTTCTCCACGCTGTGCTTGTCGGATGGCATGCACAACGTGAAGAAATGCTTCTATGATTTAAAAAAAAACCTATAATAAATAAGTTTTAAAAACCGTTTATGATAAATGAGTTAATTATTCAGTCAACATATATGCCTTAATTTCATACATATAAGTTTCTAAAAATATTTCTTACATATATTGCAAATGTTCTTCTTCGCATGTAACATATCATAATCAGGAATGCAAATATATGAAGAAAGCTAGGGGAGATGGGAGTGAAGAAGGGAGGAAAGATGGAGGAAGTGGCAAGACAAGGGTACCCGTTCCTGCTACGAGTGAAAATAAAGCTGGTTCGGTCCACGAGCAAAAGCGCTCAAAAGCGCAAGATCGGCGCAAGTGCAGTCAACGCCCTCTCCCTACCTTCTCCCCTCTCCCCAGCGCTCACTGACCGCCAATGCCCGTGATCACCGTCTACCCCAAGAATACCATTTAACCCTGTAACAAGACACGCACACGCGAATTAAAGCGAAAAACGTGTAAAAAAAATCAGAACAGAGGTCTGCAGTAATCGCAAGAGGCCATGAGACTTTCATATGGTTCTACCTGAACGGTTGCCAGATGGATACCATGCTTAAACCTTATGAGGTGATTGGCCGCTTTCATCGTTTCAATCGCTTTGCTTTGGTCATCTGCAAAATTTAAATAAAAAACTGGTGCATCGAAGAAAACTGCGAAAAATCAAATACTGGGTGAGAGAAACAAACATTTCACTAATGAGGTGTAAGAACCTGACAAGTCCAGCAAGATAAAATGAACCGATGTTGAAGCATGATGACACAAGAGAAGGGCCAATATCGATTCCTTGGAGGAAATTAAGAAAAATTTACCTTGTAAGGAAGTTTCTTACATGAAAGTGTGGTTTCGCAAAGCATCTGTGACTGCCGAAAAATCATACTTGGCACAGTTTCTAATGTGCATTTCAAAAACAAGGTGTTCACACAGAGGAAAATCACTCCACACCTAATCCATGAAGTTTTGGACCACCGCAACAATAATAAAACCAGCTATCGCCTAAAAACGACTTTCGTGCACGCTGCTTCGCCTCATCAGAATCATCGTTGTAAAAGATTGAAAAAACTGAAAATGCAGTTTTCAAAACAGCGATGCAGTCTGAAATCGAAGATGAAAGCATTCCTTAGGTTGATTATGAACAAGTTCCACGATCGATGCTTCATTTTAAAAAAATGAACGAATTTTGAGATGGCCTTGGTAGATGCTCCTTGAAAAACATGAAGCCCAAATGTCTGCACAAAAGCATATCAGAGGATACCTTTAAGATAGAGTCTTAGCAACTGCTTCTCGTTACAACAGAAGCTGAAAAAAACTGATAGGATTTCTACACCTCCTTTCATGTTGACGTTCAAAAAAAGAACGAAATGTGTTATAAAATGACAGCGAGATGTTGCTGAAGCCGCCTCACTGAAATCCTACAAAAAATTACGCTGTTCAGATATTTCATTTCTATGACCAACGTAGACGGAGAAACCCAAAAATTGCATTTATTCAGATTCCGGAAAATCTTGTCGATAAAGGCACCTCAACCAATCGGAAGTTTTCAGATGCTTTTCGCAACTTCTCGCCATACTGAAAAAAACTAACAGTTTCAAATGAGCCTACTCCTTATGTGTAAAACAATAATTTTGACAATATACAATTCCAAAACTAAGAAAATGAATCGTTCATGAGGAACGCAATGCAAATCAATACGATAAACACGGTAATACGCAGACAAGAGTTTCAACATATGATCCCATCTGCGATTTGGGAGTAAAAAGATTCTTGAAGTTCCTGTGTACTCTAATGTATAACTAGAAATTAGAAGCGACAGATATAGTATCCTCATTGGTTACAGCTCACCACAGAAAGTCTAAAGAACTCGCACACCGAACCTCCATCATTAGCGGCTGAAAAAGCTGAGCCACTTACAGCTTCCTAATATTTAAGGCATAAAACGCCCAGCAGAAACTATTCACATTATTAGATAAAATTTCCGAGAAGAGAGTAAAAAGCTTTTTTTTTTCAATAAAAGAAAAAACAACTCCGCTACCCTGCTAAAACCCAGAGGCTTACTTTTCAATAAAAAGGTCGCTTAAAAAGTACCCAGCGACAC
This sequence comes from Toxocara canis, assembly GCA_000803305.1. NCBI lineage: Eukaryota > Metazoa > Nematoda > Chromadorea > Rhabditida > Toxocaridae > Toxocara > Toxocara canis. The sequence goes on from JPKZ01002482.1 coordinate 24,720, forward strand.
GATACGGGACTATAGATCCTCATTAGACAAACTACCTTCACATGATAAGTGATAAGAAAACATCCATCGATCTCCAGCAACCAACGAGAGATGAGTGCTGATTAACTTCATTCAGTAATTTTGAAACGTCACCTTCCCTGCTGGCCCACATTTAGTTACTTAGCAGTAACAACTGTAACTTGAATACATTGCCCATTGTAAAATCTTTTTACCGTTCAGCATCTAGGTCTACAAAAAGTTCCATCAGTCTACCTCAAGAAAGTCAAAGGCAAAATTGCATTAAACTCTCTTGCAAAAAATTTCGCCTCAATTAGAAGTCAAGCCGGCGAAACTCGGATAGAAGGATGTGTGGGGGTGCCAAAGGTGGTCCGGGACGTGATTTTTGAAAAATGAAACCAGAACAGACCAGTGCATCCCAATAAACTTCTTTAGGATCGGTACACCGAGTTTTACGTTGAGATCAGATCGGACATGCGGATGATATGGCTAGTGCGATACTTCAATGTTTGCTTGCTAAAGCAGCAAAATCATGCAATAAGTGGGTATGTGCCACGAGGATGGCATGATGGGCGCTTTGACAAACTTACTCAACAAACCAGTCCCTTATCTGACAATGCTCGCAGAAATCCTTTTATTGCAGGCGCGTTTTTCATGTCCCAACCGAGAGGAAATGAAACCAAATCAGATCGCTTCAAAAACCTGCAGCCAAATCTCCAGATCGACGAGTCAGTTTTAAATTGGATGCAAGAATTGATCTAGAGTTGCACACTTTATTTTATGTTTTGCAAATATAAACTTATCACTGCGTAAAAAAGCGGAATAAAAAAAGACCGTTCATTTCTATGGGCATCGAACACAGTTCCGCATTCCGCGATAGGAACCGACCATCGGGCCTAACTACTCCCTTATCTGAATCGGAATGACAGACTTCACTTTAGTAATATGGGCAGTGGCCCATATTACTAAAGCGTTCGAAACGGTAGAAATTAAACAGTACTTACCAATAGCCAAATGTACAGCAAGAGCCGTTTTGTCCATATTCAGTGACCACACATTGAGGCTGTGCACTGTCCGGACACCATCTACCCGCATCAAATCGCTCTGCAGCTCCCCATAATCGACGTGTGATGGAGTACCTTAAACAGGAAAGTATTAATTCGCAAACATTCTGGTTATTGGTTGACTGACAGCACGACAAGCAATCGAAAAGAAAAATTCGTAAAGTTTAGATCGGCACAGTAGCAAAATTAGCTAGCTCGTTTTTTATAAGTATAAACATTAATTCGTCCTATGACCGTTTGAGGAATAAATTCGAAAGCGTTGTGGTAGGTGCGAGCATTGAAGCGCGCTGCTTTTCGAATGCCAGCAAACTTGATCGAGTTGCCTCGAAAATTCGCTGTCTATCCCCCGGTGAAAAAATTTGGCACCTTTATAAATGTCAGCCTCTATTCTGAATACAAATTACATTCAGGTCACTTCTAGGTAAAAATCTACTACCTAAGCCAATATCGCGCTGGTCACCTGGCCTGTTACTAAAGCAGTTCCTTATAAGCAAAGCTAAGAATTGGCTCGAGCTTTCCCGCATCCACGAGCAGGCGAGTTTGAAGCAATAATAACTCACTGACCACACATACTTCTTCAACTTGGTACAATTTTTCGCAAAACTATCACTTTCCAATTCGAATTCAGTCACTGCTAGCCTTGCTTGAAAGATACCTAACCCTACATTTCAGAATTCTTAAAGCCTCATGCTGTCTATTTTTGAACAGATCCCAAAATTTGATCGATACAAACAAAAAGGAAAGTATTTTCCTAAGTTATCGCAACGTTACCTCGAGTACCTACTTTCCCCTGCCTCTTCCTCAACTGCTTCCTCACCGTCAACTATGTCCTCATATGTGCTTCCCATCCCTATCGCCTTAAACATATCTGCCTACCTACACACGAAATAGTCTTGTAGACTTTCCAGCGAAAGCAAAAATCCTTTGTCATACCACCATATCAGGTGCGCTTTTCAACACTCCACAGTCATATCAGTATGAAACGGTGCAATATGATCAGATAATCAGCTTATAAATGAAGCAATGTAGCAGATAACGACAAAGCTCAATACAGCCAAAGCAACCTTCCATAAGGACGAAGAAGATGTCGCGAATGACCGTGACGCTCGTAATGAGTACAATTATCGAGAATAAAAACGTACAAATAGGATCAGCCAATTTCCAGCCTGTTAGCTGAAAAAAAAAAACTAGCTGAAAGTCCTTTTTTAATTTTTCGCTTCATTTCTTTCAAACCACAAAAATCGTACAAGAAACTTACAACCTATGTGTGACGTATATCAACACACTCTCATCCCCTCCCCTCTAGTTTTTGAACTTGCCTGCGGCCACAGATAGGACCAGTTTGCATTTTCACATTATGCAGGCTTATCCTTTTTTATTTAATTAGCTTCAGCTCGATCCAACCATTTTCTAAAACTACGCATTACAAACAAATGCCGATTCAATAACTTCTCTACAAATTCTAAACAACTTGAAAATTATACTTTTCCGCATCGTCGAAGCCACGTTTAATGTTTTAAAATTAACTTCAGAGCACATGCACAACCGCTCGATTAGTGATTGCTCGTGAGCCACATTTCCGTACCCCATATTTGCAACCATCCTCAACTGACGGTGAATGCAAGCAGTCAATTTGTGGCAAAATTGATTGTGAATCACGCCGAACGACCAGGTTCTACGGCAGCAAATTATGAAGAATTTCGAGGGAAATAATCACGAACATATATACTTTTAATATTGCCTTCAGTGTTATTGAAGCGAATGTGTCAGCTCTGCGATATGATGCTTGTGATTTGTTGTAATGACATATATCTAGGGATTCCGCGATTGCACCCTTGCAATTCTACCATAAAGCACTTATGCAGTTAAAGCGAAAGGTCTTCAAATAGTAATGAACTCAAATTCACGTAAACGAACCTTTATAACAAACGCAGCAACAAGCACGCCGATACTTTGCACAAAGTCTCCGATTACGTGAATGAACGCAGCGCGTACGTTTACATTGCTAGACCTGCAAATATCCATCACCTCAACCACCGTCACACTTCATAATACTCCGTTCTCGGACCCGAAATTCTAGATACATAGTGCAAAATATTCCCTCCAGCACCACCAATTGAAGTTGACTGTATATAAAATGCAATCAAATCTAACAAGAAATAACACTACGCGTCGAAGAAAAAGCACTCGAGAAATGAATAAAGGGACAAGAGAAATGGGTAAAAATGTACATCTTCACTACATCTCGCCATGCGTTATATCAGTTCCATCAACTAAAAAAAAAAGAACAGTATAACCCCAAAAATTGAAAGAATAAATCCACATCCACGGTTATTCATATTTAAAAACAAAAAAAAAACTCTATTAGAGGAAAGCGCCAAGGAAAACCTCCTTAAAAAATTGTTTTTATTAAGTGAAGCTATGTTTTATTTCATGAGTGAAATGTACTACTATTTTAATAAAATCTGCGCCTTACACTTACATTTCAGCCTTTAAAAAAATTACAATGATCGGTGGATTGTTAAGTTAGCGTAACAAACAAACATGATCACTATATTGAAATTTCTATCAGCTCTCAATTAACACTAACGGCTGGCTGGTAGAGATGAATTAAAACATAAACACATAAAAATATGATTTTTTTTCGGTGACTCCATTTACATTTACCATCGAACTCGCTGCGCAAACGTCAATAGGTCGAAACTTTCCCCTCTTAAAAAGCAATATCAAAATTTGCATTTCGAAATCAACTATTTAAAAAACGCTTAAGCAGGATGAATTATAGAATATAGCAGTGCAAAACCTCGGAGAGAACCCCTTCAGACCACTAAGCCCGTGATTTACTTGAGAGAGTACATTATTCAGGTATGAGCTTATGCCGAGAAGAGCTATTTATTTGGTCTCCTCATAGTGGCACATTTATTATTGAGGTTTACGGTATTCTATCCCATTTCTGAGAAAGGATACTAAATTGCCAATTTTCTTCACGCTCAGGATGGGACGGCTTAAACGGCAACGGAAGCTGAGTCGAGAAGGCTTCATTCGACGTGATACTAAAAATGACCTTTGCGTTTTATTTAAAAAAAAAATGATAAAGAAAGATAACTTACGTCGTATGCGAATGACCGATGCCATATGAGTGAGAATGTCTGGAGCATTTTAACACCAATCCCATTATGATATTAAAAACAACGCCCGCTGATGCAGTTATTATCATCGTATTGATATCTACCTAAAGTTATGACTCAGTTCACTAGTTATACCTTTCAATGTTGAACATCACACGCTAATCACTACTCATTGCTAATCACTAATCACTACTAATCACTACTCATTAGCGATGATGTTATGTGTTAACGACATTAGCTCATAACTATTTTGCCGGAAAGAAAAAATAACCGACAAATATCAAAGTGCCAACCTCATCCAACCAGTGTGCATTAAATAGTTTGCAAAGACACTGGTAGGATGACACAAACAGAACGTTCAACGCAACGGTAAGAGATGAATAAACGTTTTCGGGAGAATCAAGTTGCTAAGACGGGAGAAGATACGCCCTTCCCATCCAAATTTTAGAACGTATCAAGCAAAATGATCTATAAACGTCGACTTTTTGGCATACCTCGCGCTAGTTTCCGCCGGGCACTTGCAGAATTGTTTTAAATGAAATTCCTTGCCGCAAAAACCGCCAGTTGCAAAATTTCTGGACGTACTGACTACTTCGTTTTAATTAATAAGAACAGTGAAATGTAGATGTAAGTAAAGTTAACATATAAGTAACCAACATCTAAGTCATTATTAACGATCCTCTGTATGCCCAACATTACAAGAATCGTCGTAAGGATCCAAATTATAATTATTGAAACCGTTGCACCAAGCACTTCGGCACGATGAAAACCGAACGAGAGACGCTGATTGGCTGCAACATTCCTTACTATGGAACAAAGTTAACTTGACGACGTTAAAATTTCCGCTAAGGATGGTGCAGCAAAATGAATTCGCAGGAAGCTGCCTCAGCAGGCTTCAAAAGCGAACCAGAATAATCTGCGAATAACTCTCTGATGATCACACACCAGCAAACCCGAACTTCGCTATTTGCGTCTGCGACATATAAAATCAAGAAAAACTTTGCATGCTTTGAGTTCTCTCTCTCCATTCTCCTTACCGCTTGAAAACGGTATCACGCATGGGCAACTGCATGCTCCCCTAATCTCCCCCTTCTCTTAAATTGGCCAAGGGTGAACGGGGAAGGGGAAAACAAGATTTAGAGTGCTACGCTCGACCCCATGCAAGTATTGCCCTCTTCCTCACCGCACCCCCACCTCCTCCGTCACTTACCCGTTCACATTTGGGGATGTGAAAGAATGACTACTCATATACGGTTAGGATTGGTAACAAGCATGCCCACAATTGAATGCTTCGGTGCTCAAAGAAAACAGTATTGAAACGTTACCTGGCGAACGCGCTACACGTATAGCGAAGATTGATATAATGAAGGATAAGAGATCAGAGAGCATATGACCAGCATCGGTCATGATCGCCAGAGAGTGCGCTAGTAATCCACCAGTAAATTCGGCCACGATAAAGAGTGCACTCAGAGCAGCCACCACTATCAACGTACGCTCGGCCCGGCGATCCTCAAACCGGGCCAATTCAGCAAAACCCAGCAAACTAATGGAGAAACTTCACTCAACGGCGAAAGCTGCTAGAAGAGTTAAAAATAAATATTATGTGAGACAGAAAGGAAAGAAGAAATGGAAGAAAAATTAGTAGAGTTAAAAAATAAGTACCATACTTTACTGCACTTGGCAAGGAACGTGATGGGATATTGGTTTTGGTTGCCCCAATCATCAAATCATCCGATCTCGTAAAGTGCGTGCTAACAGCATAAATTCATATTTTAACTGGCCCGATCGCTCATCACACAAATCTTTGACCGAAGGTTCGTATTTCCACAATCCGACCTGTGGAGAAACCAAACTGACCAGACCAGTTGCAAAACCCACGTAACATTTTTTGCACGTTTATGCACTTACAACTTCCTCGAGGCGAACGAACCGTCCCGAAACCGGGTGTGGGGAGGGGTGGGGGGGAGGAAGGGGAAAGCGGAGGGATCAAAATTCTATAACTCTGCTTTCACTGGTTCCTGAGTTGCGACTACCACAAAAACAGATGGACACATGATCTAGGACACTACGTCGTATCTATACGCAGAAAGGAGTTGCCATAATGTGCTTAGAAGATGAAAATCTGCTTAGGTGCATAAAAATCGAGGCCATATATAAAATCGTGTTAGTAAAAATATCAGTGCATATTAAGCAATGCTGACGCTCATGTTACAGTCAGTGCAAGAAGTTCACTCTGTGCAGAGGGCAAACCATTGCATAAATATCTGTGTAACCGGCATGCTATCTCCACTAGGCCATTTCAAACGCCGCAGAGGAAAACAGAAACGAAACGATGAAAGACAGTGCTCGGCTTCGTCATAAAAGCTTTCATAAAAACGGTTCAGGTTTTTAAAAGTCAATTAGGAATATGAAAGTCAAATGAACCTTATTCTGCAGCAGAAGCAGCGAGTGACAATGATCAGCGATACTAACATCGCGCACCACCTCAGTATCGGACAATTCCGCATTAACCAGCTCATCGTTTACCACCAAGCCCATATTGTCATGACCACCGATCAAATGCTGCTCTGTCATCCCTCTGCAATACTCTCAATTTGGCTGACAAATAAGTAACGCTGTGTAAATAAACGCATAAACTATACGCACCATGCTGTAAAACGTTAAGGTGTTACCGCCTATACAAAAAAAAAAACGGAGCAATTTCGCTATAACGATGCCGAAACTGACGCTTTAAGGAGTAATGTTTCACTCTGCCAAACGTTTAACTGCGTATCACTCACCTAGAAAATAGTCTAAAATACTTTACCGGATCCCCCTCATAGCTACGAATGGTAACTTACTTGTAAAACGTTAAGGTGTTACCGCCCAGACAAAAAAAACGGAGCAATTTCGCTATAACGATGCCGAAACTGACGCTTTAAGGAGTAATGTTTCACTCTGCCAAACGTTTAACTGCGTATCACTCGCCTAGAAAATAGTCTAAAATACCTTACCGGATCCCCCTCATAGCTACGAATGGTAACTTACTGACGCTTTAAGGAGTAATGTTTAAGGAGTAGTGATAAAATCACAGAAAAAAAAAACATTCGCCGATATACCAATCGCATTCGAATCCATCGCCGTCCACCCAAGCTTGAACTTCGAATCAACCACCATTCCTATGAAAATCACTTGTGTTTTCAAAACGAAAAAACAAACATATTTATGGCACTGTTCAAGCACTGACAATTATTCGATCAATATAAAATGCAATGCGCTCTACCCTTGACATGCATTCACTGTGAGAGTCGTCCACTCACCTAGAAAATAGTCTAAAATACTTTACCGGATCCCCCTCATAGCTACGAATGGTAACTTACTTTATCACAGAAAAAAAAACATTCGCCGATATACCAGTCGCATTCGAATTCATCGCCGTCTATCCAAACTTGAACTTCTAAGCAACCACCATCCCCGCGAAAATCATTTCTGTTTTCAAAACGAAAAAACACAAACATATTTATCACAGTGTTCAAGCACTGACAATTAGTCGATCAATATAAAATGCAATGCGCTCTACCCTTGACATGCATTCACTGTGAGAGTCGTCCGCTCAATTGTTAGAGCTTTCAAACATCGTTCGCAATTTCGTTGAAGCGCACAGAGAGCACTTGGACGAGTGAAGGTGAGTAAGTGCTCAACGATTGACAACATTCGTCTCGAGCGTCTGAAGACTAAGGGAGCGGGGGCTTTTCGAGGCATTAATGTCTCGTTTCAGCAGGTACTGCAAGATCGGAACGATGCCTGCTTCATTGAAAACGTCAAAACCAGCACTGCTGAAGAAGAAGGATGATGCTGAAGATGAGGTCACCAAGACTTCTTTCAATCACAGTGGAGGTTCTCTTCAGTAACCTCGATTGGAGGAGAGGTATTTCGACGACGAGCAATTGGCGCATCTACTCTTTGCTGACAATTGCGTTCTTTCTGCTCGAGGCTTTTCAGAAGTGCACGATAGAATGAACCGGTTCCGAAGAAAGGCCAAGAAAATCGGACTCGAAATGAATCTATTCAAGACGAAATGGGTTCGAATCGAGTTTTGTTCTGCACTGACCACATGCTATGACGACCAATATATTGAAGGAGCCGGGACGTCCTCACC
>JPKZ01002483.1:481-13531 GCA_000803305.1 Toxocara canis
ATAAAAGTAAGTAGGCGACAAATTTCTATTACATTCTATATCATATAGAAGCTATACTCCTTTTAAAATGAAATTTTTGGTGAATAAAGAAAGCTATCAGAAAGAAGATTTGTTCTCGAGCGCTCGAAGTGAATTTATTAGCCAAGAAAACTGAACAATATACTGTTGGCTGCGGAGGCTGAAAAAAGGAATCTAAAAATTTCGATCATCTTTTGTGGAAATATATTTAACGATGAAGTAATTTAATCAGGCCCGTAAATTTAATTTTTTTCTGGTACGATGGAATCGAAAAAAATTCAGATAATCAGATCTCAAAAAAAAAAATCGAATGGCAGGACTGAAGCCATTTTTAAGTTCCTCAACACAAGACGCATCGAAAGCCTTTGATGTTGTACAGAAAATTCGAGATTGTTCAAATTGCTTAAAGTTGAACAAAGAAACGTAACAAATGATTATTTCAAATTTAAGTGCCATACCAAAGACGAATGCCTAACTACAGTACATTTCGTCCGTTTTAATGCGTTGCAAAATTTCTACAGGCTGATCTTATTCACTGATTTGACGAATGCGCTTATTTCGATCATCTTCAAAGTTTTAGTTGGATGAGTTGGTTGGTTCTTTTTTTTTTTGTTGTTGAGGGATAAGAAGAACGAAGAATGATTACAGCATGTAATGAATATATTGTGCTGTAATCTTTTTGTTTGACATCGTTATAAATAAATGCGTGTGAAGCATAAAGAGTTTGAGGAATTCAAGAAAAGAACATTTGCGAAAATTGTTGCCTTGCTTGCTACGATATGAGATGTAATTCTCGTTGTGTATTTGTTTTTATGTATGGGAGTCGAATTCGTGGTTCTATTTGAAGCTGTTATCGTTGAGTTATTCGGGGTTGTGCTAACTAAATGTGCTCCACCTACGATTGGCAATAGTGAAACTGACTTGTGCTCCAAATTTTTTTTAAAAAAAACTTCACGATTATTTCCCGCTCTTAAACGTAACCATTCTAGCAGTCGGTGTTGTGTTTCAGTGTGGTGAGCGCCGCAGAATAGTGGCTCCAATTTTTGTCCTGTACTTCAGTATTTGCATGGCGATTATTACATTACGCATCTCAGACCATCCAGATGTGCGCATTCTTTTTTGTTGTTGTTGAAGTTATGAGCTTGAAGTTAGCAGGAATAAACTAGCCAATAAATGCCGAGTGAAATGCGCCTTAGTGTGTAGGCTGTCTAGTTGCAAAACGGAAAGTCATATATGTTCCAGCTCCGCTCAGGGTTCATCTATGATGGGCCACAGTGACACTGACTTCTCTCCCATAGTAGCAACCAACTCGCATTCATCTATGCAAAAAGGAGCTGAGTTCGACCATGTAAAATGAAAGTTATTTCATTTGAAGGTTAAATGAAAGTTTTGAAAAAAAGATTATTAAATGAAAGTTTTGAAAAAAAAATTAATTTTTTGGAGTGCCTGCCAACGGATACCGTATTTGAAGAAAGGGCCAACGATTCGATTTGAAAATTCGGAGTCAAAGCATCAGATTGTTGTCAGTAGTGCTCGTGAAACAAGATCCTTTGCGAAACGTGAACACTTTAAGTGATTCCTCGCTGTATTAGAGACATTGGATGTTGAAATTTATAAACTTTGTTTGTAGGAGCTCTTTTCTCGAATTTATGAACTAGATGAATCAGTCCACTATATGATGGGATTGCTGAAAATTGTTAGTCGATAAGCAGTTTATTTTGGTCTACCATGAATACAGTTTTAAAATCATATTTGCGAAATACATTTTTAGATGTCGTCGACTCAGGAGAGGGGAGGGGGGAGGGGAGAGGAAAGGGGAGGGAGAGAGGGAGATTAGGATAAAATTTGATTATTTGAAGTATTGGAAGCAGAAATATCGTTCAAACTCTCGTATAGAGCTCATAATTCGTTACTAGTAAGACAGACAGTAGAATAAAAATGTTGCAATTAGGGATGTTGGTACATCCTTTTTTTTTTGTGCTCATCAAAAGTGATTGGAGAATTGAAACGATGCAACAGCTGTCACTAATGGATAACGCATCGATATAGCACGTCAACATGATGAATGTTTGAGAAAAAAAAGAAAGACAAACGTCATAAAGTGGACAATGAATTGTGCTATTGTTCATATATCAGATTGTTTTAGCTATAGCTGAATGAACAACTAAAGAGTTTTCATCGAATTTCTGCGAGGGCATCTCTACTCTCTCAATTTCATATTTATTTTTAATACTCTTAACTTATTCAAAACAAAAAATAATAGTAAAAGTCCCTTATTGAACCCTCGAATAATAATTCAATTAAAATAATTCAATTGAACCCTCGAATAATTCAATTCCTTATTGAACCCTCGAATAATAATTCAATTAAAAAAGTAATAAGACGCGAAAAAGCGCTCTGAGAAGAGCAAAACAAAAGTTATGAGTTGACGCAATAAAAACTTATTAGTGGAGTTTGGAATTTAAGGATTTGTTCGCTTTTGCAATAACACTTTTAATAACCTGTTTTTTTTTTTCTCTTTTTTAGAAAGAGAACTTTCAAGAGCAATTCTCTTAAATTTTTATTGCTTTTTTCCTAATAGAATTCTCCTATAATCTTGCCTAAAGACCCAACACCTAAAGAAATGTGTGCCGTTTCAATGATCACAAATAGATTTGTAAATATAAGTACCCAAACGTTAACGTTATCATGAGCATTGGTCATTAAAGGTTTTCATAGCGACAGTATCATTCTATCTTCCTTCCACCACCATATTTGCAAAAGCACAGGTTTTCTTTAGCGTTAACTTATTGATCGTTAGTGTTAATCTCTCAAGCTAAGGTTGTTTGAGCGAGCGATTGTCGAATAATGCCCCACAATTATAGTTGAATCGGGTGGATGATCGTTTAATTATGTGTAATTTATTGTTCGAATATTATTGAAGATGACAAGCAGCACGAAACCAAATAGCTTATATGACGTTATGATGCCTTATGCCATTATTATGAAAAAACGGTATGATGGTCTAGAGAAGGGTATGATTTTGTATGAATAGCCTTTATGGGCATAGGCTGCGGATTTTGCATTCAAAAGTGTGTTGATAGCATTCGATGTGTGCAGTTAGGTTGGGTTGTAAGCTCGCCCCTGCAGGCACATTATCGATGCGCTGACAGTTTTATTTTGAAGGAAACAAAATATTCTCGAAAACAAATGGCTAGAAGACTATTTGAATTTATAGCACTTTAGCAATATATAAGAACGAGTTGATGTGAGCAAAATTCCGATACTGCATCTTTGTGTTTACATGCGCAAGACATTCAAGTTGCTGAGCCAACGGAAGAGCAAATCATGTTTAGATGTTGTAAGTGTTCTATGTGTCGGTCAGTTGATGAGTCGGTGAGTGTTGTTGTTGATGTTAATAGATGTTGAGTAACAACAGCCGTATTGACTTGGTTGATTACGTTCACGGTTGCGCGAGAGTAGTAAGTAGGTCACGCCATCAAATAGCGCCTCACACCCATTCCTAACGAATTTAAAAGAAAACCGCATTACGTGAGCGTCAGCAACCTCTAATCTCTACCCTCACATTCCCATCGATATTCATTTTTCTGCACGAGCATTACACCAAAGTGTAATAATCATTTTCGAAAGATGCAATGCATAATGAAGTTAATTCGTTGATTACTAGTACTGGTAAAACTCGAGATGATTTGATGCAATATGAGTAAACCCTTGGAGTCAGCTGGGAGCCTTGCTGCTACCGACAGGCCGAAACTGACTTATTTTCGGTTGCGAATCTTTTCTGATTTTGGCTGAAATCCTCTGCCCATCGAATTCGGCTCTTCTGAGCTCAGACGTGGAAGTGGAATGAGTCGCGAGCTGGAGTTCGGAGATCATCTTTGGCTACAATGACGATGTATTATTGTTTTCAGCCTTTATTTTTCTTAGTAACACTCCTATTAGGTTTTCGTTGTTCACTTTTAGATATTAGTAGGTTATGGTTACCCTTAGACACAAGAAGGCTGAAATTAATTTAATAACTCTAGTACTTAATCTAATAACTCTAGTACTCTATTAATTTCACGTTTATTCATTCATATGTAATAAATAATTTTATTCATAGCTGTATTATCTCTTTAGTGTCCTGAAGTGAATTTCCTGACAACTTAATCGTACTTTAATATCTAATTACGAACAGCTAGAGTGCAACTTGGAATGCACATGACTTTATTACGAATGCATCCGCTTGCATATCATCCCTCATATTTCTGATATGACATCGTTGTGCGATAAGCGTATATATGCGCGTACTCATTGTGTGGTTACGAGTAATTAGGGATGAAGAAATACGTCGCTGGAAGGTTTTTTAAAAAATTTAACCTGTTGAATGCTCATATTCGCTCCTAAAGTGAATAGGGGTGGAAAAGAGATCGGATTTTTTTAAGAGAATGACCTATCTGTTGGTTTAGAGAAGCGAATTTCGTATGGATAGGCAGTAGTTGATTGCGAGAGAGTTGCCTGAGAATGCGTCATGTATCACGTCGTCTACTGTAACGTGACGACTTACTTAAGATGCGTAAATTGATGTGGGCCAAGGGACAATTGTGTTTGTCTTCTTGACTGATAGGCACTGCTAATTGCTAGACATCGAAAGAGTAAATCAGCGAGTTAGTGAATGCGTGTGTATGAATGTGTATGTATATATAATGAGAATACAAAGGAGGCGGAGCGATACGTAATTTAGGCAGTTTTGAGCGCATGCGAGTGCTATGCTGGCTCGCACCCGCTCCACTGCTACTCTCTAGCATCAGGAATTGACATTGTTTAGTCGGGCACTGGACTAGACGCGTTCACTTAGACCCCAGAAGGAGGCAGCAACCAGGTGCTATAGAGACACAAAATGATGCAGTACCGGGGCCCACGTCCACCTCGAATTGTTGTAGAGCGGGCCGGTACGAGCGTCGATTCGGATTCAGACGCTATGGACGACGAAGAACGACGTCCACCAACTGTGCGTATGGGACGTAGATTCACGCTGAATCCGCTCATATTCGCTAAAGAGGAACAAGAGGCACGACGACAATCACTTGCACAACTCAAGCTATCCTACTATCCAAGGAATGCACACCGTAAGTGTTTTTTTTTCTCATCCTTTACGCTTTTGTTGTTTCGTTAAATCTGCGAAAAATGTGAAGATTATCTTTGATTAAACTTAATCACGCTTATCATCAGGTATATTACAGATGCGTAGTGAAATTGCAAATCATTTCTTATCTTCGTAACGTTGATATTCGATCGAAAATATTCGATAGCATTTTACAGCACTTTTTTTTGGCGCTTTATTCGCAGAAATGTTTTGTTCCATAATATGTGATCCTCAAAAATGCGCTTCTCGAAGCGAAAAAAAAGTGATATTTCTTTGCTTCGCATCATACTCTGTCCTCTTATTTTCTCGTTCAGGTGTGACGATATTTCTTTCTTTTTTTTTTTTTTGGAATTTTAAACTTCGTTCTGATTATCGCATACGTTTTTATGCGATAAGTTTCGAAAAAAATTCCCCCATTTTGCTTTTAGTTCTTCGAATATTATGCGATCACATTTGCAATTTGATACTACCATTGTCTTTGTTGAATGCTTTATGACATCGAGATAACAAGGATCACAGCTAACAATGAGTTAATCTTCATGCAAAAGATACTCATTAGTGCTGTTCGAGTAGTTTATCGCTTACGCAAATTCGATTATGTTAAATCGTTTTACAAACCATTCAAATAGGTCGAGATGGAAATACTCTCTAACAGCACGTTGCATATAACCAGTGTTAGAGCAGTAGAAGGGAGCAGCAGCAGCAACTTCCATGAGAGCCTATGCCAGGAAATCATCCATAATAGAATAGAAAAAGAAAATCATATAAAGGAAAAGTGAAACACGTATATGTGACAGAGTAGGTTTTGGCGAAGCGCATCAACTTTCTTCAACCATACCCAGTGGATAGCTTCTCTTTTAGCTTTATGAGCTTCTCACTTTGCTATTGAATCCGATCTTACTTTGTATCGGATGCGATAATATTCGACCGATCGCTCAATAAGTTAAAAGACACGTTGAAAGTATATCGTGCTTGTAAATGGCGAAAAGTAAACAATTCAATTCAAACAACAAAAAAAACTTCCATATAAGATGACTTATGGCCGCGCGTTTTTGCGTCTTACGCGATTTTGATGAAAATCATATGTCACTCGCGTAAAAGTCTACTTTAGAACTTTATTTTAAATTAACTTCCATGACTTTTTTTGGTGCTTACTACGATGAATTTGTCATTTTTTTCACAAGTAGTTGAGTATTCTCATTGTTTCATGAAAAAATGTCTATTAAACATAACGGCAGAATTACGGGAGCCCATACCAATTTTCATGTGTTGATACGCAAGATATTAACTGTAAATTGTATAACGCTCATCTCTACGCGGGGTTCAGCTCCACACCTATATCAGCCGGCCTGTGTAACTCATAATGTGTCATTTGTACAGGTAGAACCCTGCATTACTACCGGGTACATCGTGCTCAGTCTCTCATCTGTATCGCTTGTGCATGTATGTATAACCTTTCTTGTATAAACGAGGTTGAAAACGGAAAATCTTAGCGCTAATTTTTCGTCAGGCGAACCTGGCTTAATGTATTCTCGCTGTAGAATGTCACTTAGCAGCCAGTGGTGCGTACTGAACGGAGGGCATTACAAATTGCGCTCGATAGCTTCAAAACTTATATTATTTTTAGGATGTTATTTAAGCCGAGTTTTTTTTGTCGGCCATGTATATCTGAAGGGTAAACTAAAAGGCAAGTTATTATTTGGTCGAATGTCGCTGGGCTGAATAATAATATTCCAACCAGCGATTGCAAACTCGCAAATTGTTAATTTGGAAGCACTTGAGGAACAACCGCCCAACAATATTAGCCACACCAGTAGCAGCGTTTTCGATTGAGCCTCATCCATCTGTCGATAAAAATTTCGCATTTTTAAAAGTGACTTACTTACTTCAAGATAAGCATAGTGGTGTTGGCTTTAATTAATAGTTGAAAACACCAAAATGATGCATTTAGAAAAATTAAAGCCACTAAACTCAAAAACTTAGAAAGCACCAATGAGAAGACCTGTCATCTTTCAACATGTTGAAGTTACCAAAAAATGTGTTTCGGCTTCTATACTTTAAGCTCCGGATAACCTTTTTTCATTAGAATTCTGCCCTCCTATCAACCTTTATTCCTAATTCTTTGTCATTTAATGCCGATTAATGTTGGTAGCTTTAAAAAATCCTCAACTGCTACATCCCACCAGCTTTGTTCGTGATTATATTCAGCTTCATGCTGCTTTTTGTCTTCGAGTTTTTTCTACCAATTAGTTGTCGATCGCATTCTTTGATTTTAAACGGTTGCATCAAATGATTTAGTCGTATCGATGAGGTAGTAATTTGCATAATCTCTTTGGAATGCTTTTAGAAAAATTGGCGTTCATTTTATAGGGGTTTTTTTTGGACGCGCAGTATCACATTAACCGCAAATACTCTTTCATTTCTCCCCGAAATACCTTTCCCTCATTTCAAGTAAAGGCACCCCAAAAAGTGTTCAAGAACCAAGTTACCTGACAAAGTTCAATTAGATAGAGCGAATCTCTAGCATGATAGATGGGTTTCTTGTTGCGTAGCGATGCAATGGGCTACACGATAGGGTTGCGTTCTCGAAGGGATCATTCGAGAAAAGTGATGCCATCTTCGGATTGCTTCCCAAAATGTGATGCGGTGTATTGGGCAAATCGCATGTATTTATGTAGAGATGTATGTACTTTTGGTGTCTGTTTAGTTCTGTTCATTTTGTACTTCGATTAAGTTATACGAGTGAGACATCAAGCGAAGGGAGAAGATGAGGGCGGTTATCTGCCTCTTGTGATCGATGGCTTACTTTTTGCTTCAATTTCTTTTCTCGTTCTTTTATTGACGCTCATTCTTTATCATCCATTTATACATCTATTACTCGTTCTTGTATCCATTTGCCTCTCTTCATCACCTCTTTAGCTGACACATTGACATGCAAAATTGACACCATGACATTCAAAATTGACACATTGACATCACGCATTATTTTGACATTCTAGTAAACGTTAAGCTCTTTTTATTGTTTTGCTCACGAAATAAACGCATTTTAGAGCGTTCAATTGAAATGCATTTTGCTTGTGCTAAAATGAACGCTTGAATTACGCATACAAATCGCTACCATTAGAAATTTTGAGTAATGGGCTTGAATCAATGCAGCTTCATTTAAACGAAATTGGATTCCCATTTCAAAATAATGAAAATGGAAACGAAACAAAAAGTTTGTTGAGAAAATTGAATTTTCCGTAACGGCCAACAAACGGCATTATACGAATATTTTCGTGTTTATTGAACCAACTAGAATTTTTTTTCTTTAAAAATGAATTATAAACGGTGGAAATGACACAATGAATTTCCCCCTATTTTTTTTGATGGATAAATTGGTTCGTTTAATTGAAATATTAAAGGTGTAATTTATTGAACCAGGTAGGGTTTTTTTCTTTAAAAATGAATTATAAACGGTGAAAACGACACGATGAATTTTCCCCTATTTTTTTTTGATGGCTAAATTGGTTCGTTTAATTGAAATATTAAAGGTGTACAATTAGAACTTTATTTTTTAAAGATGCTATGAGCGGTCGATCAATCGACAGACGCAGTAAAGAGAATAGCTCCAGGCTTGATGATAATGTTCTTTTTATTTCTTCTTTTCGTTATTGTTTTTTCCATAATCTGATTGGTTGCACTGCGACGAATTCCACTGAATGCTGATCTCATGTGGGAGGGAGTTGGGGAGAGGAGGTAGGATAGAAACGATTCCGTTTAGAATCGTCAGCTTAGCGCGTTAGTTTCCGCCCAAACGTATGCAGTAATTGGCTTGCAATCGTTCAGGCATCTTTCTGAAGTATAAGTTACAGCACTGAACTAATGAACGTAAAGGAAAGCAGCATAAACTTTAAGTCCACATCGTAGGTAATATCTCTTTAAGACAAACAAAGTAAACAGAATAGTAACAAACAAATAGCTCGTCATACTGCAATTTACGCTATATAGAGACAATACTGGTGGCACAACTATTCCAGTATAGATTTGCACAGCATCCATATGAGCTTATTAAGCTGTTTAAAGCAAAGAGTATACTCATGCAACGACCAGTTGCACCTACTGTTTAATCAGTAGCCGAGAAAAATGATGAAATCGCGTGCAAATGAGAAAGCCAATAATGGCATCAGCTTTTCAGTATGAGCCAATTTTTATGCGATTTTATGTATTTAGCTCGTTTGCAAAATTGCTTCATCCTGATTGCTCGTCTTCGTTTTGCAAAGGCAATTCGAACAATAGGTTCAGTGGGCGACAACCGGAATATGTATATACATATATATGTAGGTGAATTGTTGTTGGGGTTGGCGAGATGATGGCAATAAGGTGTTGAAGATGTGTGGAGAAAGTGTAACAACATTTAAGATTCTATAAAATATAGATGTTGTTTCGGAGAGCTGAATAGAGAGAGAGATGAGTTTCGGATACGGACACTTGTTTTAAGGTTTAATGCCGCATACCTATTGATTTCTTTTGTCTTTGATGCTCTTTTGAACAAACAACCGAAAATAAAAGCAACCCATAAAGCAGCGCGATGGCTAACAAGCGCTTTCTTATAATTTTTTTTAAATAACGACTTTTTTCTTTACTTAGTATTATTTCCGTACATCATTATAAAAGGTTCTTATTTCTGTGCTTTTCCCTAGGCATCAAGCACAGATAGACGATTGTACGTCGTATGACGGATGGTATGTACAACATGTATGGTGTATATCATTGGGATGTGCAGTGCAGTTGAAATTTCATTTTTTAGCATTTTCTTTGGTTTGTTCGTCTTTCAAAGAATGAAGAATTTTATAAATCGAATGTAAGTCGTGTGATGCATTTTCTCGTTTCTTTTTAAAATTTTTCATGTGATTTGCAAAGAGAACAAATCAGATTCTCGTTTATTCAAGAAAAAAAAAGAGAATAAGTAGGAGCGAGCGCTATTCATTGGGAGAAAGAAGATTTTTGGTTAGCGACTAGAACAGAGCAAACATTTTGAGCAGTTGATTAGAAAGCTTAGCTAAAGTTGGGTCTCTTCGAAACGATGAATTTTCGATAACAAATTTTTAAACGACGTGTATAAGTTTAAGTATAAGTATATCTACGGAGTTTATTGGGGGCTTACGAGACGAGTAATTTCATAGAGCTAAAGAATTCTAGTCAGCTCTATGAGGCTTATTGAGGGAATTTTCCGAAGAGTGTAAAATTTTTAGTTCAATTAAGTGAACGAAATTCGAATGAATTCGAATCAAAAAGTGTAACTTTAAGTTTATAACTCTTCGATGCGATTTTTGAATATGAATATTTTTGCATCGATAAACGATAAAGATATTCAGAGGTTGAGTCAAAGTGGAGTAGTCATTTCCGTTTGCAGCCGCCAACTTGATGATATTCATGTTTGGGACGATAGAGGAAAGTCGTTACTTTTTTTTTCGTTTGAGAATTTATTTTAGGGCTAGACTGCGAACAAATTGATAGGCGAACGGATGCGAAAGGGTTGCCATAAAACGTCGCTGTTTTCAACGAATAGCGATGGAAATTTGAGCAATAGCGCGTGACTACCAAATGCAAGCAAATTTTCATAGACATTTCACCTGCATTGTTGATATTGTGAACACCTAAAGAATATCTGATTTGAGCCTCATTCGAGCTTTAAAATTTGAATGTTTTGGTTTTGGGGGGCCTCTAAGTAAAATTCATTAAAAAAAAAAGGAAGGGGTTTTTTTACTCGTAATAAAATCTCCAATGCACTCGAACTGTTTTTTTAAAAAAAATCGGTAGGCAAGAATGATTATCAGGACAATGGGAAGAACAGAAAAATGCCGTGGCATCGATATTGATGATTCCGTTGTACATATGTTATGTACCTGTATCTTCCGCTCCAGGCATCATAAACGGCGAATGGCACTGAAATTGCAAAAGTACGAAATTTTGGCGCATGCTTCGGGATCGAAATATGCGAGAATCTCATTCCGGCGGAGGAGTCACGACGTTTCTAAACTTTAGCACCACTTCCTTTGCTCGCCAAGAGTTGCATGTCTGTCCCTTTGTATATATGTGTGTGCCTATGCGTTTCCATCCAGCAGTTTCAATTTGCAAGTTACTTGAAGCTGGAGACGTGAAGTAGAGCGGTGCATCCCAAAGTCTGAGCTCTTGCATCCCTTTTCATTTCGCTGTGTGCACTTTGAAAGAAGCTGTAGGCTCACGAAAGTGTCAAAAAATCCGAGTACCTCTCGCGGCAGAACGAATTTAATGAATTTAGATGGTCGGTTGGCTGCATGAAAATATGACTGCGTCGCTGGTTGTTACATTTTTTTTTGGTAATTTGCGTAACTGGCAAGGATGTCAAAGCATATATCGCGTTCTCTCCCATGCACGTTTATCCTCTAGTAATTTTTTAGGGGGAGGAAAAACACGTTTTTTTTTAAATGTGACTGGGCCCCACCATTTTTCAGTTTAATCGATTCCATGTCTGACCTAGGCAATATGTTGACTACTGTTGGTCAGTTTCGCCCGTGAAGGGCCCTAAAGCTGCGCTAGCCTGTGGAGCACTTGATGCTATGCACACTGTCATCGTTTGTTGAAGTGAACTTCAATATAGTATATCTCAACTGTTAAATATTTAGCTGCTAGACGTTTCATAGATTTCCGTAAAACTGTTACTGTAGTGCTACATCCGACTTTTCAGAACGGCTGTTGCAGCTATCTATTATAAAAATCAAGCGGACGCACTCATTCCGCATTACGTCGAGTATCATTTGTTGCGTTTGTGGGAAGCGCTGCGGCGGGAGGGGACATTTCTCTCGTATTCATGATCTCACGCATGATGGCTTGTAAGGCGAAATAGCTGATATTAAAATGAGATGTCTTTTCGCTGATGCGTTCTTTTTGCATTCTATAATACATTCGATCATGGTCTTGCGCAAATGCTCCAACAAACCATATTGTGTGGGGATCGAGGCAGTGTTTTCCTTTATGAGGGGATTGGATTTTTCAGACGTTTTTTGCAGTTATGAAATCACTTCAAATCGTAGGAACCAGGTGAAGAGTTTTACAAAAAGCGAGAACCTAGAGAAGTTTTTGAAAATCATATTCGAAGTATGAAATTTTTAGTGCGTACAATGCCGTTCAGATTCCACTTCATGGAACATCTCCATAGAATTTTTTTCGCTCTTTCTGAATCAATAATTTCCTTCCTGTTTTCCATTTCTTCGTTTTTCTCTCCACCGATGTCCGTCTTCAGAAAAAAAAATCTTTCCTTACTTAATTAAGCTAGTTGAAGTTTTGAACAACGATATAGCTTGCAAATAGTGGTCGACTCTCTTTGATATTTTTTGATTGCTTAGTTTCGGAAAAAATTTGCATATCAAATCTTATGGGATCGATCGCATGTCTGCTCTAACGTACTTCATTTGGATGGACGCAAAATGAATTGTTGCCTGCACTCTCATAATTTTCACAAAATTTTGTTTCTTCTGAGAGCTGTGCATCACGCTTTTGTCAGCATTATTATGCCTCTTTTCACTGCTCAACGCATAACAGTCCGCCATTCGACTACCAACAGAGAACATGAGAGAGAAATTTTGCGTAACATTTATTTCCTCAGAGACCCCTCTAGCTGTGAAAAGCCAACAACACTCCAGAGCTGTATCCTAACAGCATACGCCGATTGTGCTGAATGTTTAAATAGATTTCTGTACCATTCTTTGGCATGTCGCTATTAGCGGCAATGTCGTCTGTCTCAATTGAGGATCTTGTGGTGGTAGGAAAGTTGGGAGGAATGGGTTGGGTTGGTG
Source organism: Toxocara canis (assembly GCA_000803305.1). Classification (NCBI taxonomy): domain Eukaryota; kingdom Metazoa; phylum Nematoda; class Chromadorea; order Rhabditida; family Toxocaridae; genus Toxocara; species Toxocara canis. The sequence continues at coordinate 13,442 of JPKZ01002483.1, forward strand.
CAGGGAAGTTGTTGTGAATGATGAGAGTGGAGAATGGATGAGGCAGGGAAGTCAGCGGAAGACTTTGGGATGTTGGCTTTCTGCGACCAG
>JPKZ01002484.1:0-16977 GCA_000803305.1 Toxocara canis
GATTATCTCAAACTTTACCTTAAAGTTCCTGATTCAACTTCGAAGGTTCTAACATCTTAGCTCGCTAGAAAAGGAGACTTATTCTCGCAATTAATTTCTGCATTAATTTTTCTTTGTCCTCAAAAGTTGTGTTTATTGCGCAAGAAAAACATTATGCTGAATGATTCTGCTTTTTCTATTTACGAATATGCAACTCTTTTTTGCCATTTTTGCTGTTTCTGTGCAATGCTTTCATTTTTTGCTCTTTATGTGCTTTCATTTATAATTCGCATATTCGTATGCCCGTGTAATTACATTAGTGTCGCTACCGTCATGTTATATGCCTTCTTACATTACTGCCATGTGCAGTTTTCTTTATTCATGTGAATAAAGAGTATTCTTCTTCTTCTAAGAGAGTGCTTGTTGCTGGAATAGGTTGGACAATAATGCAATGCATAAAGAGCGTTTCATTTATGGAGTGGTGATGAAGGGTCGCGTTGCCATCGAGTTTATGCCTTTTGAGCTGTTGAGTTTCCCCATAATGATTGCTCATTGCGGAAGCTGCGGAGGGATGTTTTACTCATATAACCGAACATTTCTCCGTGGTGGATGATGGTTTATCCCTTTTCAAACTCTCGCTATTAAGCGGTCGTCGATATGTTTTTTAAAATGTAGTTGTTGTTTTAGAAAGTACTTTCTAGGCAATAGACTATCGTTTGGGCAGTGTGTTGTCGGCTGTCGTTTCGGTGGGATGTGGTATTGGGATCGCATTCTATTTTGGTTGGCAGATGGCTCTACTTACGGTTGCGATATTTCCGCTTGCTGGTGTTGGCCAGGCATTTCATTTGAAATTCATTGAAGGACGCTATAACAAGGACGCGAAGGAGATGGCTAGTGGTGGAAGGGTGAGTGCATTTATGTCATTATTTACTGCTCTGCATTCTTATTTCTTTGTCAGTGTCCATCCATGCAAGAAGAGCTGTGCATTGTGCAACTGAAGACGTTCATTTAATAGGCAGTTTAGGTCGGGGTTATAATTGCATAAATGGTACAGATTGGGGACTGAATTTGTGCAGGTAACGCAAATGCAGGCCTTTACTTCAAGTGGGCGTATAGACTGAGCGCTGCGCATTCTGTATAGGTAATGTAATGCAAAGAAGGGCTATATTTTGTTCAAGTAGAACAGATTGAATGATTCATTTTATAAAGCCGTAGCCAAAAATGACTGAGTAAAATTTTTCATGGGAATAAAGAGTGGAGAATCCCGAAATCAGCTTGACTTTTGTTTTTATCATCTGCACTATTGGAATAAAACATTTTGATCACTATTAGAAACTTTATAGTTTCTAATATGCGCTTTCCGGAAAGTGCCAACGGATAACACTTCGATGAGGAAGAGGAGGATCATAACCAGAAGGTCAAAGAGCAGTTCACCGAAAGGAGGGGGAACACTCTCGAGAGGCAGTGAGACCGAGATGAGACCACAACGACGCTTCCGGAGCGGTGCTTTGTTGAGAAGCCGTTTCCGCGCTAGCCCACTTTAAGCTGTTGATGGCATTGTTTCAGGTTGCAATAGAAGCCATCGAAAATATTCGTACAGTGCAAGCGTTAACGCTTGAGAGAAAACTGCACGGGAAGTTTTGCGAATTTTTGGAAAGACCGCACAAAAATTCAAGGAAAAAAGCGGTCGCACAGGTTTGTTTGTGTTCGTCACTCTTCGAGCTGATTTTTAATGTGAATCTGTTGTTTAGGAAGAGTTAAGAGTTAATATGGGGTTTATTTCAGTAAGAATGGGGTTCCGTTCGAGGTACTACATTAGGGAATTGAACAGGTGTAGTTCAGAAGAACGGTTGTTTTATTTGTTGCGGCAATTAACACTCTACAGAGTTCGATAATGCGAGTGAATTTCGACAAAATTGTTCACAAAGTTGATCTGTTGCATTCGATTGATTTGAGTATTATAATTTATTCATTTACCGATTATAGCGAGCTGATTATCGAACAGCAGTGACGACTATTGACCGATCAGTGTCACGAGTATGTAAATGAAATGGGTTGATCATCGAATGTTCTGATCCTAAGCAGTCTGAATTAGCTGTCATGTAAAAATGAATTCTTAAACCGCACCTGATGATTCGTTTCTATTGTTTGTGCCGCAGACTTGCCACTGCGCTTGATCATATTTGTCTCTTTCTTGCGTCATCTTTGTTATGTTTCGACCACTTACTCATATTATCACAAGTGAATTTAGTAAGCGCGTTAGAGGTATACCATGCCTATCATGACCGATGAGGAAGTGAACAATAAACAACAAAACAATAAACAATTGTGCAACTTTTCTATTGTTTTAAGATCATTGCTAATATTTTAAGGGAATAGCGTACGGCTTTTCAAGTTCGATATTTTTCTTCCTTTACGCAGCAGCGTTTCGTTTTGGTCTTTATCTCATTGTTTCATCGATTTCCGAACCAATGAATGTTATGAAGTACGTTTATGTTTGATCCACTTCATTGTTTTTTAGGCAACAAGTAATCCTCTTCCTTTATTCATAGTTAAAAAGTGAAACATATGTTTTCTACTCTCTGTCACATTTCACCAGATCTATATTCACGTTTTAGTTGATGTCGATGAAGACATCTGACACAGTAGTATTGATCAAGCAATTGCGTGATGATAATAGACTCATGCAGATGGTGAAAAGAGTGTCGTGTTCATTATCTGGCGATGGTGCTAAACACAGAAGTAACCATGGTTTCAACCATAAACTGCTTCTATTTTGGTAGTGGAGGGGAGGGTCGGAGAGAAGGGGAGGTGAAGTGGGACATCGGCTTCAAATAATATCAACAGACATGACTTAATTTTTTAGAAAATAATCCGTTATTGTTTACATATATATATATTTGAAAATACCATAGATGTTTCCGAAATTAGGTAAAAGTCTGCAAATTCTTTCAAAATCAACAAAATTCTTGTAAACTATTAACCACAATCGTTTCATTTGCAATTGTTTTGTGAAAAGAAGTCGAGAGAATTTGTTTTAAATGAAACGATTTTGCAGAGTGCTGTTTGCGATCAGCTTTACGGCGGGCAGTTTAGGTTTCGCAAGTGCCTATTTTCCCGAATATGCGAAGGCAAAGTTTGCAGCTGGTATTATTTTCAAAATGCTTGAAGAAAAACCCAAAATCGACAGTATGGCAAAGAGTGGAATAAAACCGGTGATTTTTTTTTTGATATTAGCAATTGTCACAAACACGTAGATGGCGGAATAAAGCATCAGTTTTGCGTCTTGCTGATATTTAGCGCTTCGGAGAGGCGGTCTTTTAATAGGTAAGTCAGTGGTGCAGAAGTACGTAGTTTGTTTAGTAAATCAATCTAAATATTGCCATATGTGAGAGTGAAGTGAAACACGATAAAGTAAGGTTTTTAACATGCATATAAGAACAGTCAAAACCGACTAGTTAAGTTTTTAGGATTTGCCTGCTATTCGGTTAACTTCTGTAACTATTTTCTTTACAGGAGATAAACGGTTCAGTAGACTTTTCAAAGCTTTATTTTGCATATCCGCAACGACCGGAAGTCGGTATTCTCAAAGGTTTGGATTTGCATGTGGATGCTGGCCAAACGCTTGCTATTGTTGGGCCAAGTGGATGCGGCAAAAGCACTGTTGTCTCACTTCTGGAACGCTTTTACGATCCGATTGAGGGTATCATTGTATGCTTTTAAATGCGAGCATTTATTCAAATTGTATGTGGGGTTCTGATTTTATTCCAGTCTCTCTCTTTCCCTTTTTCTCTACCCTTCACTCTCTGTCTTTGGTAACTTGATACTCCTATCATTAACTTTGAAGATCTCGGCCAGTCATTTGGAAGCAGGCCTATGCGAGCCAAATAGGAAAATATCATTGCATGGTTAATATCAAGTAAGTCAAATTGGCGCGGTAAAAGTTTATCGTTATCGAATTGAGCGCCCTTCCTGGATAAGGCATCCTCATGAAAAACTGGAAATTTTGATGTCATTTTGAATATTGTTGGAGAACAGCTGATCGGCCGCATAGACACCTTTATTTGATCAAAAAAGGTAGTGAAATAACAGTTCGTTTTATTCGCGTCAGTGGTGACCTTATCGTTGTGGCTGGTGCCCCGCAAAGTTGTGCGGTCTAGACCCTTGCTACCCTCTCAGGTGAGTATTCGTCCGTTGCCATCGGGATGATTTTGTGCCCATTTAATAGCCTGAGGGTCTGGAATATCTCTCAGAACACAGACCAGACAGCTTTGTCGAAGTGTTTTGGAGTTCTGCCTCAGTTCACGATCTCCATAGACGCACCTCAGTGTTCGTAGACAACCAGGCGAGCACAAGTAAAGGCGCCTTTTAATGTTTTGCTTTCCTAACGAAGTGCCGATCAGTGTCAGCAGGTGTCAGCTCTTTCAATATACGATCATACTGGCAACATCTTACCATTAGGGCACCTTCAGTTTGTCACTCTTCATGAGAAATTTTGCGATTTGCTGGACTTCATGTTTATTGACATCTTTAACGCTCATTGCCTCCATTATTCTGCACCTTTCGAACCTTTTCGGGCGCGAATGTTGAAGATGGTTACGCCGGTCAGCTTTTAGGGAAGAAGAAATAAGGGCCGTAACTGTGTACTAGTCTAGGTTCCACAAAATCCTGTTTTCTTTTTCCTTTTTTTCCCTTAAGAAAATGTTTAATTTTCCTCCTAGCGTTCCGCACCTGTCCATGACCGTCATATGCAGGTGGGGAACGCTAGGAGGCATATTAAGTATTTACTTATATTCCATTACTCCAGCACTTGCTTGTATTCCACATATTCCCAAAGGAAAATCTCATTTTCATCAGTTCGGGCTGAATTTAAAATCTAATCCATAGATCTTCAGAAAGTGGATGGTAATGATGTTCGTTCAATGAATCCATCGTATCTGCGCTCACAGATGGCGTTGGTTGCGCAGGAACCAACTCTTTTCGATTGTTCGATCCGCGAAAACATTACGTATGGGCTTGAAGAGAGTCAGTTCACGCAAGAAGATATCACCAATGTTGCACAGTTGGCAAATATCGATAAATTCATAAAAGAACTTCCCAATGTAAGTGTTCGCATTAAATTTTAAAGTGTTTGCTAAATGCAATTGTTCGGCTTCAGTGGTCCGTTCCATGTGTAGCTTGACAAATTTCCAACGAGCCAAGATGTGCCATGTGATGGTTTTAATTAAAACTCCGCCATTTAATGATCCTGTGCTTGCATGCAGCTAATGAGTGAGTGGGCTTAGTCGTCTCTAAGCGGGACCTTCCTTTAGTGATCCTAGGAAGTATATATATCTTACTTAAATGCAATTGGATCTTATGGTGTGTTCATGGCCATGAGAAGTGCTTCTCTATAGGAAGGATTACCAATCATAGAATCTTTGACGAACTGTCGAAAATTGCACATCTGGAGTAACAATTACTGATCTTTGTATTGTAGATGCTACCATCCCAAACAAAGAGCGCTCAAAACTTTCCCAAAACGGATCATATTTTCATCTTGCAGCACCAACTTTAATGTTCGGGTAATTAGATCCTCTCTAAGGCGGATTCGAACCTAAAACTTCTCCCCTACTTACTCCATTCTGCATGTGCCCGAAAAGGTGCAGGGGCGAAACAGCACTCAAAGCAGCCGTTTTCTTGATTCCCTTGTTAGCACATTCTCGTTTCCAATCGATTCGAAGAGCTGAAGCGCGCAAAATTTCATTCAAAGTATTTATACACGACGTTTAACGACTAATTTTTCAAAAAAAAAAATTCTGTGGCAATTTCATATATGTTTATATCAAATGAAAGAGCTCGATAAGGCAACGACAAAAAATACTATTTGTGGCAGTAGTGTACACAGAGCGATCGTAGAGAAGGTCATTTATCTCCATTCCATGAGGAACTTTTCACCAACATTGTAAACTTTTAGGGATATTTCGATAGTTGTTGTTCTCAGTAAAATTGCGAATAATGAGGAAATAAGCACTCAAAAGCATTTTTGATGTACTTTTTCTGGAACTGCTAATTTTTCGAATGCTCTTTGTTGATTTCATTATTATTATTTGCGACATGCTAAAATCGATTCGACCTCTTGCCTCGGGAACGATTCCTGCTCAAGCAGCTGGCCGATATGGTTTTGAATATTCGGGAACTCTATTTATCAGTAAAGCAGCTGTATCGTTTCATGATGAGTTAAATTGAACATATTTTTGATGAGCTGTGATTAATAATGTTTGGTGACTGAAATGTTTCTAATGTGCCACAAAGGATTTTCATTTTTCTCCATCCTTTCTTTCTAGTACTTATAAATAGTTATAAAGCTCAGTAAATGTGAGCATGTTACTTTATTCGTAAATGTTAACGAAACTATAGAAATGCATTAGGCTTTTCACACTTTGCCACACAACTCATTCCCATCAAGTTATTATTTGTAATTATTTCGAATAGAGCTAACCACATTGAATAAAAAAAATGCGGTTACTATTTTTCTATTAGTTACTGCTTCATTGATAAGCATTTTGATTTTGCGTTCACTACGTTGTTCTGCTTTCAGGGTTACGAAACGCGAGTTGGCGAAAAAGGAACACAGTTATCAGGTGGTCAAAAGCAAAGAATTGCAATCGCGAGAGCGCTTATAAGAAAGCCAAAGATTTTGTTGCTTGACGAAGCAACAAGCGCACTTGACACTGAGAGTGAAAAGGTATTCTTTCATTGCTTTATTTTTTTTTTCTGGATCAGGTTCACTTATGTCAGACTTCATTTATTTAGTTCATCCTTTTATTCGATCATTTTCTGCGCATTCGGCGGATTAGACTTTGGGCCTAATCGTGCGTGAAATTCAGACAGGAATCTAGTCCGTAGAGGTCTACCCGGCACCAGCAAGATACTGAAATGAAAGAATTGAATTGGGTTTTTCGACTGTGGGTCGACTGAGAGGTGTATCCTTCAGTGGTATCCCTCACCAGTTAAAGCTTCTATGATTTTTGACCTACTTCTGAAGTTTACTTTTATCCAGTGTGGTAAAGGTGAATGTATTTCTTATGAGAAAAGTTCGGATAGTATGACAGGTGAGTTGTTTGTTATATCGTGAGAGAATTTTTTTTAAAAATGCGACAACTCCAACTAATTTTCATTGTGCATTTTTTTAAACTACAAAATGTTAGTTCCATAGTGTTAAGGCGCTGCATATTAGGTGGATGATGGCGTAGTTTTTATTTATCTCGGCTTTTGACTTTAGAATCACTTTGTGAATTTGTTCAAGGTGGTACAAGAGGCATTGGATCGTGCTGGTCAGGGTAGAACGTGTATCATTATCGCACATCGGTTGTCAACAATTGTGAACGCCGATTGCATTGCAGTGGTTAAGAATGGCATTGTTCTGGAAAAAGGTTACACTTTCTTAAGTATTTTTTATTCATTATTTCTTCGTAGAAACCAAATGTTCAGATCTAAAAATCTAAATAGGAGTTATGCAAGAGTCGTTTCATTTATGTCCCGCCAGTCAGCTGGTTTGCTGTTATGAGGGCCACATAGAGACAGCAGAATGGCTTTCAGTTATCAAGAGGAGAATCGGCGGGCTTCACCGGATCCGTAGCTTCTCAGTCAACACCAGTTTCTAGAATGTGAATTTGCAGTGTCACGGAGGAGTGCATTTGGCGATGGAATGTGGCTTAAAACGGACAGGAGTCCATGTTTATTGATTATTTTTGAACGCTTCCTAATTTTGAAATTAATTTTATCTTCCTCTGGTATTTTCGGTGAGGGCGTCTTCCCCACCCATTGCTCTCCTCTTCCATCTGTCCACCCGTTTTCGTTCACCATTCTCAATATGACTGGCGGGTTAACGCAGTGATGCTGGCTGATTTCCTCATCGGGGCTAAAGCGAGGTGGGGGAGAACGATCGAAGAGAACTAATCGCTGAATTGACACCTTTTACGAAGAGGATGCCATGGGAAAAAGAAAACGCAGACTGCAACCTATCATCTGTGAGAGGCTCGAAATTGTGGCAAATGATAAGTGGAGAGGATAAGTGATAACTGAAGCCGAAGAAATTTTTTTGAATGAGCTGCTCTGTATTCTGAGTGACCGCGCCTTCCCCACCCATCGCTGTCCTCCTCCACTTCTCCCCCGTTTTCGTCATAAGTTTTTAAAACTTATACGCTACTCTCCTTTTTTTTCGAGCTGCTGTTGTATTTCTTCTGATTTTTTGCGAGCTAATATTGTACTGTTCTCTCATTGCACATGCTGCTATATTCTTATATTTGTTCTGAAAGTGTTCTGTTTTAACTCAAAGATAAACATGTGTTAACTGAAACTGCAAGACTGAAAGGTGAAATCGTTTTTAGGTAAACATGCCGAACTAATGAGTAAACGAGGTGCTTACTACTCGTTAACACAGAAACAGAGCCTAAAGGAAGCGGCGAAGAGTGAGGATGCAGTCGATTCACGCTTTTGATCTTTTGATAGTGTATCATTTGTTCTTGCTTTGTTTTGCTTTTTCAGTTCGCTTTAACGAGCTGCTTTAATAAACTCGTTTTTTGTTTGTGTGTTATCTTTTAGCGTGTATATATAGATATATGGTTATTCCGCTACAGCAGTGGTACTTAGCTAAATAACTGAAACGACATGATTCCTTTATATGCAAGGGATTGAAGTAGCACTTCTCTCACCATTTCGAATGGCAGGTATTTTCATTTAGTAAGACTTTTTTCTGGATAAAATCTGTTGAAAAATTTAGAAAATATTTAGCTCTCCGGAGATTTTGTCTTGTTTCATTCGGCATATTTATTGTCAACATTTATTGTATCGACATGCGCTGCCGTCGAATTTCTTTTTTTTGATGTGGAAATTCTCACATAATTTTCCAGATCTTTTTTTTCATGTATAAACGCGGAAACATGTAATGAGCGCAGAGGCGATTAATTGTACCCAGGAGGTGCCAGCTTATACCAAGCAATTTGGTTAGATTAAAGAAAGAGTAAATTGCTTTCAGTGCCGTTTATCGCAAAAATTGCACCTCATCAACGACTGCTATTATCGCAGTGGTAACAGCAAGGCGATCGGCTATATGAACACGGTGCAATTTGAAGGTCTTTTTTATTGCAGTGTGGCACGTTACGAACTGTGCATGACCTCCCTATGTTTCCATTCGTTGTATGCGTTTCATAACTTCCTTGCTAACCAGTCGCATAAAAGATACGCTATCTGTGTGTGTGTTTTTGACATCCCAAACAACTCTTGTATTTACTCGAACCTCTAACAGATTGCCTATTCTGACAAAGTAATCGCATGGGCATGCGTGAGATCGCAAGGAGTTAGAGCACCTAGTAATGTATGCTCGTTTTGAAGTGGCAGCTTGCGAAATCTAAAGGAAAGTTAAACTGCTACATGACCTGGAAAGATCTGGAAATTTCAACGGATGATAGCAAAAAAAAAAAAGCTGTGATATTAGCGTTGTGTGGATGCGAGCATTTGTGGTTTTAGCACATATTGTTCTCTCAACTCCATGGAAAGTCGTCCACTTAGCGACCTTGCACAGCGTTTCGTTTCATGCTTCATATCCGGTACTCCTTTTTCAATATGGCTTCGCCTGTCAGCTATGCAAAATAGCTTTGTCTTTAAACACCGATAAATTCAACACGCCGAAATCACCTCATGCGAATCACTAGCTGATCTCGTAATCACCTTTCTCAACCGCATCCGATTCTTCTAGGAGATTCTTTGATGGCAAATTAGTAGAGTTGACGACAAACGGGCTGATTAAGACAGTCATTTTCGGATTATCATTTGATGTGATGGACGTGTAACTCAGCTGTAAAATGGTTACGACAGGTGGCTTATTCATAAAACTGGGTCAATACCTTGGAGGCAGTCTCCAAAAAAAGGCATTTTATAGATATGTACACGTACTATGGCTGGTATCCCCCCTTCCCAGCGCGACATGCGCTTTCCACAGTCCCACTTGAAACCGCGTAATAAATGTGCGGGAAGCAGCAGAAGAATTCCAAGCAACGTAAGAACAGTTCTGCTCAACTCGCGATCAAGTATTTTTATTTTAACGAATTTGCCAAAGCGCATGAAAGTCTTTCATGTTACCGCAACTCCTCTTAACATTTTCGTACTCTCTCGCTTAACTACAAACATCGCTCGTAACTACAAATCGTGAAGGAGCCATGCACAATGTCTTCGAAAAACAAACTGAGAATGCGTGCCAAGAGGTTGACGCAGTACGAGCGTTGGCGATTGACCCATTCAACCCAATCGCTCTACAAAGTGCTCGCCGATAAAAGAAAATCCAGCTATTATTCGGCTCGACCATTTACAGAAACACTGTAGCAAAGACTTGTTTTTTGAAACTTAGCAAATAAAGTATACAGCCGGACCAGTTGAAAAACGTTCTCTTAAATGGAGCATAACTTTCTATTGTTTTGAAATTGGACCTAGAGAGTAACTAGGCTCTACATACCAAAGATTATGCCTACCAGTGTTCGTAAGTCTTACTTCAACGGTGACTGACTTGAAATTATCAGATCCACCGGAAGAAGCTCGTATAACGTATATGTTAGCAGAGATAGGGCAGAATCTTAAGGCGCTTTGCAAATAAAAATCTGCCAAACCGGTAAAAACGCTGCATAATCAGCGATGCTATTGAACGAATCACTTCGTCATGAATAGTGCATCGTATTTTACGCCAAAAATATTATGAAAACTTAAATGTATCTCTTAATTGCATTTTATCACGAGTATTGCTTTATGCAATACTCAAATACAGCACAGTACAAGTATATTTTTGGCACAGCCACCGCGCAAATGATATCACTATACGGTTTTCTTGATGTGGACGTTGCTATGGGACCTCGTTGTGTTGTATGCGTTTTGAACTGCCTCGTGGTACGTATTGGCACGATAAAAGAGGACATTAACTATTTGGCATAATGGCTTCATTGGTCGTAATCTACCATCACCAAATAGAGCGTAGTCGTTGACGTAGAAAACATTTTGATTTTTGCGTATTTTGTAAGGTTATTCTGTGCACTGATTACGAGAGAGGGACTGAATGGTTCTTGTGGTCGGAGTGCGCTTTTTGGGTATTCTCGGGCCGTACCAATATCCTGAACCAGTTCCGGGACCATTGAAATAGCTTATTCACCGATCTAGGCAAATATTTTTCATTATTCTCATAAGACCATATTGTCGCTGTCGTATATAAACATACGCCCTTCTGATTGAAATCGTTGCGCACATCACAAAAGTCCATTCGGCGCAATTGCCAGGTCTTTTTATTGAACATGGACACGGAAGTTGTATTGTTGTTTGGTTCGCTTTTAACACACTCCTTAACACTCCCATTTTCAACGATAACCGGTTAGTTCACTTCAATGTTCTACGGAAGGAGGCAACGTAACGAAGCGACCCACTCGGGAACAATTTTCGCTTTGGCCTGAGAGTGAGAGAGGGGAAGGGAGGAAAAGAGGTTCCAACAAAGTAGTCTGAAGACGAACTGTCGAAGAAGGGGAGGAGGCGGCTTCCTCGTCGGAAAATGGGTTCCCCACTAAATGTTTGGCCAGCTTTCCTTCCGATGACGTTTGTCTTTTTCGAAATCTGCGCAGATATTTGCGCCAATTTCTTCAATCATACGTGGCACAGAACGTGGTGAGCGTTATCGAAGCGCTCCGTTCCGGTTTTTGAGTTCCGAAAAGTTGTGACCATTTCAAAACGTTTTCCTGAAATATTCCTTAATTCCCTGTTTGTTTTGCCGCTGTCCGCCTCTTTAGCATTTAATTTATGCGCATAATATGGCTCTTGAGAGTGGGGTTTTATTTCTGTTGATTTTTACTGAACTAATGCAACCGTTGAATTCGTTTTCATTTCCTCGATTCGAGACTTATAACTTATGAGAAGAAACGGCTGATTTCCTTATTTTTTTGAAAAGGGAAACGCTCACTATCTCCTTAGTTTCAGATGTATAATTACCAGGGGGCGAGGAGAGGTGGAAGAGGGGGGGGATGGAAGGGTAGAGGGATCGAGACTTGGAAATAGCCGAAGTTGGAGCGTGGTATGCAGAGTAAACGTAGTTGTGAGTTTCGCCGCTAGCGCTAGATATCGCAAATCTACACAATTTTCAACCACTGTCCCCAAATAGCATTCATTCGTTATTCTCTGATTCGACCATTTAGATTTTTATAGAGTTTTATTTTGGTTTGCGCACACCGATTTGGTGGTTTTCGTAATGTGTCTAATGATTAAGAAGAGAGAGTGTGCGTGAACTTGGGAGGAACTTTCAGTTTTTTTTACTGGCTAAAGTCGTTAAGGGGGGTGAATTGAGCGTTGGTGGTGGGGCTTTGGCTACAGATGCCGAAAATAATAAAAACGATCCTAAAAAGCAAGCTATTGCCTCTCAAGTCTGGGCTGTTCATCTGTATTGTTAGTGAACCGTAAAACCCACTTATCGATATACGTGTTATTTGTACGATGCGTAGCGATCAAGGCGACAGTAGCTCACTGGTAGAGCCGCCGATTCATGTTCGGGGAGACCCGGGTTCGATTCCCGGTTGCTTCCCACCATACCACTGACAGCTACACCAGCGGGTGGTTAACAATAGGCTAAAATAGCCGAAGGGATGGCTGTGGTCGACGTGCGATTGCGTCAATAACATCGAGACATCGCACTGAAGGCCGGAGCGGTAACGTGCTAGAATATAACTATTCAATTATGAAACACGCCTTGTCAGCGATAAGTAGTTCACTCACCTATATGCTTAGTTCATTCCTTCTTGAATGTTAATTTAAAATCGTTAATAAATCATAGCCAAGGTAGACGCTAATTACGGCTTAAAGAACCACATGACGGTGGTTGTAATAACGGTGTTTTGAAATGCGAGACGGCTAAATCGGTTGTTGAAATAAATAAGCTAAAAAGCGTTCAAAAAAATGAACTTTTGTGAAGTACCGAATGATATTAATGTTGGTGCATTGATGACGTTGAATACTTTATGAACACAGTTGTGATAGTCGTTGTTGAAGTTACTGCTAGAGATACAACTTGACTGGTTTGGTTAATTGAATCGCATAGGAATTAATAATCGAAAAGTAAATCATTAAAATTAATTTTATCGAATGTTTTACATAATTTAACTTAATATTATACATTAACATTTGAATAAAAAGTATTTTGTTGAAAATAATATTGTGCTCAAATTTATGATCTAATGAAAATCCCTTATGGCAATTAGATTGATAAATCGATGAAAATCCGTTTCGATAATTAAATTGATAAATCGAAAGTTGCACATTAACAAGAAGCAACGCTTTTAAGATTGGCATTTTCCTTGGAAAAAAAGAAATCACATCATTTATTCATTTGTATGAGTTGTGTGTTGCGCTCTGATCAGCTTCTTAAGTTATTCATAGAAGTTAACATCATAGTTTAATCACTGACTAGCACATAAACTTTGAGTATGTATCACGCCAAATCCGATTACTTCTAATAAAAAGTTGTAAATAGTATTTTTGCTGCGATTCAGGTTTTGATGAGTGTTTCCAAATGCAGTCGGCAATCGCATTGTTTTCCGATCGGATATTGAGAATCGGATATTGAGATAAACGATGAAGTCGAAAAATGCAAAAACGCTCTTAACCTTTTTACTCTTCATTCATATGCAAATGACCACCTGTATTCATGCAGCCGAACTTCTAAAATGTACAATAAAATCGTTCAGCGAATTGCAGTTGAATGTATAGCCATTGGCCTGAATTAATGCCAAAGTTTCCTTATAAGCAGCACTTCTCGTTGATGATTTGGACAGTCCGTATCTCAGAGCACATTTCCGCCCGGCAACGGCGATAAGGTGTTGAATTGTGTTTCGTATAGTTTGAATAAGTCGCTGAATTCTGGCTAGACCACGGTCAATTCTGTGCATATGGGAAAGACAAATAAGCAATGGCCACGCGAGTTTTGCAGTAGGGCTCTATTTAGACCTGTTATATCGCAGTACAAAGACAACTTTAATTTGGGTTCGACTGTCGGCTGCTATGCCAACGGGTCGCCAGCAGGCTGGTCATCAGGCGTTCTGAAACTGATCACAACAACCGTATGTGGGCATGGTTGCCGGCTGCATCGATAGCGGGGTTCGATGAAATTACAGCTGCCCTTGTATCATTGTATATTACAGTACGAACTATAGCAACAGATGTTGTTATACAATTCAGTCCTTTTGCAATATTGTCGAAAACAGTCGATATTTGGCTCATAAATGCAACAAGCAATTCGTACGTGTTTGTAGGTAAATTTGAAATATGTGCATTTCTTGTGAGCTGATCGAATCACGGTTGTTTTACGTGCTATTGCTTCTGGTGCAGTCTACAACGCAATTCGATACATCGACTTGTGGTGTCCGGAAAGGCTGTGTATTAAATCCACCAGGATGTGATCCATCGTCCAATTGCATAAGTGCTTTCAGCTATCAGGTAGGTTATTCCAAAGAGACACACAAATGTTAATTTAAAATCGTTAATAAATCATAGCCAAGGTAGACGCTAGTTACGGCTTAAAGAACCACATGACGGTGGTTGTAATAACGGTACGGTGTTTTGAAATGCGAGACGGCTAAATCGGTTGTTGAAATAAATAAGCTAAAAAGCGTTCAAAAAAATGAACTTTTGTGAAGTACCGAATGATATTAATGTTGGTGCATTGATGACGTTGAATACTTTATGAACACAGTTGTGATAGTCGTTGTTGAAGTTACTGCTAGAGATACAACTTGACTGGTTTGGTTAATTGAATCGCATAGGAATTAATAATCGAAAAGTAAATCATTAAAATTAATTTTATCGAATGTTTTACATAATTTAACTTAATATTATACATTAACATTTGAATAAAAAGTATTTTGTTGAAAATAATATTGTGCTCAAATTTATGATCTAATGAAAATCCCTTATGGCAATTAGATTGATAAATCGATGAAAATCCGTTTCGATAATTAAATTGATAAATCGAAAGTTGCACATTAACAAGAAGCAACGCTTTTAAGATTGGCATTTTCCTTGGAAAAAAAGAAATCACATCATTTATTCATTTGTATGAGTTGTGTGTTGCGCTCTGATCAGCTTCTTAAGTTATTCATAGAAGTTAACATCATAGTTTAATCACTGACTAGCACATAAACTTTGAGTATGTATCACGCCAAATCCGATTACTTCTAATAATAAGTTGTAAATAGTATTTTTGCTGCGATTCAGGTTTTGATGAGTGTTTCCAAATGCAGTCGGCAATCGCATTGTTTTCCGATCGGATATTGAGAATCGGATATTGAGATAAACGATGAAGTCGAAAAATGCAAAAACGCTCTTAACCTTTTTACTCTTCATTCATATGCAAATGACCACCTGTATTCATGCAGCCGAACTTCTAAAATGTACAATAAAATCCTTCAGCGAATTGCAGTTGAATGTATAGCCATTGGCCTGAATTAATGCCAAAGTTTCCTTATAAGCAGCACTTCTCGTTGATGATTTGGACAGTCCGTATCTCAGAGCACATTTCCGCCCGGCAACGGCGATAAGGTGTTGAATTGTGTTTCGTATAGTTTGAATAAGTCGCTGAATTCTGGCTAGACCACGGTCAATTCTGTGCATATGGGAAAGACAAATAAGCAATGGCCACGCGAGTTTTGCAGTAGGGCTCTATTTAGACCTGTTATATCGCAGTACAAAGACAACTTTAATTTAATCACTGACTAGCACATAAACTTTGAGTATGTATCACGCCAAATCCGATTACTTCTAATAATAAGTTGTAAATAGTATTTTTGCTGCCATTCAGGTTTTCATGAGTGTTTCGAATGCAGTCGGCAATCGCATTGTTTTCCGATCGGATATTGAGAATCGGATATTTTATGATCAACAAAATAGCAACCTTAATTTTCTTAGTCACGGCACCACTATCCTCAAACCATGATAAAGACTTACATTGTTAACGAAATTATTTTTCGGAATTCTTAAGAAGTTTGGAAATTCCGGAATTACTATTTTCCGAGATTATTGGGCAGAAAGACCATGTCTGGACAAATTATTGGACATTATTGAACAAACAAATTATTAGACAAAAATGCTGGGCAGCGTTATCGGTATCAATGCAGTGGAAATGTTATATCAGAATGCCGTATGTCGACAAAAATAATATTTTGTTTTGAAAATTTACCGTTGCACTTTTTCATCATCGTTATGTGGTGCTTTTTTCAAGTGTTTATACAAGTTACATTATAGAAACAGTCAAGTTAAACTGTTTAGCGGATTTGTAAAAATCGCGAAAAAAATGTAACGTAATTTGCCTAAAATTCTTTACATTCATATTCCTCCATCCTTCCCTTCACCCCCTCTCCACCCTCTCACCCTTCAACCCCCTCCGCTTCCTTACTAAGACTTATTTTTTATCCTTTTTGTCGGTCTGTTATCCGTTACGTTTTCCAAACAAATCGCAGTACCTTTATATTTCGCAGTTTCTCCATTTCTGCTCATCGATCGGATCGGATTATTTCAGTGCTGTCGTACGGAAATGTAGTTGGTACACTTTGGGAGGCAGAGATTTTTGACAAAAAAGTTTTACGACGACAGTTATAAGGATGTGTGATTAAGGATGAGACGAGAGCTTCTCTATTACCGTTGAATTTTTTTTGCAGGTGGACGGAGACAGTTTGTTAATGGAAGTGAGTGGCGCTGCAACGAATGGCCCTAAGTCTTACGTGGCCGTTGGTTTCTCCACTGACACATTTATGGTATTGTTTTTAGGGTGTTTCGTTTAGCTATTGCCAATACATTACACGTCGTAGTTGCCATCTATATTACTGGATTCGGAGTTCTGGGCTGCACGTTCAGTTCTTTCTTCCCACTCTTTGAAGGCGCCCTTTATTTTTGAGCTAAGGGTGAAATTTGGGGAAGAGCGGGGGGGGGGGGGGGGGAGGAAGGGTG
>JPKZ01002484.1:30557-51024 GCA_000803305.1 Toxocara canis
AGGTGAGGGGGGGGGGGAGGGGTGGAATTCGCGTTCTATTGATGAGCAACAAATGTGGCAAGCTGAAATTATTTATAGGTGCTAGATGTTCAACGCTATTTTTAAGATAAACAATGCACGAACGGTTCGAATGAACAGTGTGATATTGTTTGTGAGCATAAATATACACGTGCGCTATTTTGATTGAATTCGAATTCGAATAAGTTGTAAAATAATGTTAACGTTAACAAATTGCATCATTTCAACATTACTCGATGAACTTATCATATCAGTATCATATCAGCCATTCAAGGCCGAATCAATTTTAAGTGTTGGGGGGAAGCTAACAGATCCCAACATTTCCTTTCTTGCCTATGAAGAAGCATTTTGTCTATATGATCAACGTAATCGACGTAGAACAAGCCTCACCTATACTGTACTTTACTATCAGAATATCATAGAATGAGTGTTCTCATCAAAATTCGCCTTTTATAACAGTACCTCTTTATTTTTATATATGTATGCCTGTTGTATAGATGCATACATGTATGAAAGTATATATATCTTTCTGTGTGGTAGTGTCAATTGAACGACCAGAAAAGCTAACGTGATGAAATTTTTGTAGACAATCTGTGAGGTTGTGATGGTGGCCATTAGATTAAACTTGACGGCGATCTATGAATTCCTGAATGAGTTATAACGTATGAAAAATAGCATGCAAGAGCAAATCAATGAATAATTGCCATCAGTTTAATTCCTTGGATCTAAATCTGGGCACACATAAGCGGAAGATTACAAACTGTATCGTGCATTGAAAAAGGTCCACTTTAAATTTTTGGATGGGAAGTTCTCCAGTTTAGGAAAATGAACGTTACAGTTCTTTGGAAGTGGGCACCATTAAAACTCGTTACCACTTTGCTTGGCGGGCATCACATCATAGTGAACGCCAAAAAGCAATTGCTTGATCGCAGGTCGGACAGAAATGCTTGTGCGCAGCTAAACTTTGCTTTCCTAATATTCATTAGACTGTTTAACTTTGAATAGCATAAAGCGCATGTTGCATCATTAGCTGGCGTGCTTTCCACTTTCTTCAAAGTTCATCTCGATTATGCTCTTATATTCTTGTGTGTTCGTTCGACCGCACAAGTATCGTCTCTTAATTGAAAGACCAATGTTTCGGTAATTTATAGACACCGTTAGCGATCGATATGCCACAAAGAAATGAAAATTCGTCGAAACAATCATAGATGAAATGTTAAGCGTGTTGTCTCACATAACTGATCGGGTAGGGATTCATCCTTAAAAGGCTCAGTACCTATATTCTTGTTCGCTTAATACAGCTTCATCTAAATCCTTCTCGCATTATGTTCTTTGCATCTTGCAAGATATTCACCTTAACCTCACTTTTATGTGTTTTCGGATATTCGCAATTCGGAAAACGCATTATGGCGATGTCATGTTTGTACGTATATATGTATAGGCACGAATTTGATCACACCTTTAATGCAAATCACAGTAAGTAGACAAGGAAAACTTTTTCTTCCAGTTGATCTCGTTAGAACAAATCTCATAACTAAAGTCTGCCTTGCCCTGCATCATGGGTAAAATGGAAATGTGGCAGTATTGATGGCAATATTCCATAAAATGTTAATTTTTTTTTTCAGAATCTTCCCAATATTCCATTGTAAAAAATGTGCAAAAAGTTTTTTCCAAAGTTTTTCGAAATTATATTTTCAGAGAAATCGACTACAGTTGGTGATCTCGGGCGTTTTCTTTGTAGTATCGAGTGGAACGTGCGTAGCGATATGTTGCTTGATGGGTATGGTTGACGAGTAAACGAAAGGAACGACGCCTATTGCTGCCGACATCGCATAAGAGATGCTTGTTATTCTGCACAACTGGAAAGCCAAGAGAGCCATTCGTTGAAAGGTGCATTTCGGAGTGCCGTATTCAAGAATTCGAAGTAACAGCAGTGATAGGAAAAGCAAAAAAAAGCAGCAAATGAGCATCATCAATTTTTACCATTCATGCACAAAGGAATATAAGATTAGAGACCCAAAAGGCCCGATCAAATGGAAAGGAGACCCAGAAGGTACGTAAGGGACATACGTATGGCGCATAAAGCAATTATTGTTGAAACGCAAAATCAGACCCAACCAAGACAGTAATGTTTTAAGTGTGTTAAACGCGAAATCACATCTATGTGAAGAATGTATCACATCTCCGACTTAGTAAACGGAAAGCGAAGCTGTCCCGAGAGGAGATTTAAGCCACTGTAGGTTTTTTGAAACAATTTGGCGCCAGTGTCATTACATATTGTGTTTCGAAAAACGTATTGTTTCATGCTTGTGTTCGCATGGTCGGCGGAAGTAGAGCTTAGTCGGAGCTAAAATTGCGAAGTGGAGTGCAGCATGCGCTCTAGAAATCTCGCATATGCTGAATGCACTATCTTTTCATCAACTTCTGTATAAGCTTTGGGTGTGTTGAGAAATGAAGATTTTTTTGCTCTGTGATACTCTCAAGATTTCTTCAGTGGTTGGATCGAGCTTTTTTTTAAACCTTTGCTGTTGTCGTTGGAACGTTTGGAAAGATGACGACACAAAACCCTATTTCACAGGTGTTATGCAGGCATGGAGTGTGTTATTACCTTGTTAAGTGGTGCTCAGGCAATGTGGTTGAGCGATGCGATCGGTGAATGATCGTACGTACCTTCTCGTGTTTTATGTACGAGATGTGATTGTTAGATTTTCGAGATGCGGCTATGTGTTATTTTCAGCGATGGGCGATTACTTTGGTGTTTTCGTGCCATCCTCACCAAAGAATAGCAATGGTTCTCCAGGTGGCGCAGTGTTTCCAACGTTAAAAGAGGCGTCTGAATTCGCCAATACGCCAGAGGCAAAAAACAGTGGTTAGCATTTTCCTACTGCTCTATAATAAATACGAAGGGATTCTTTCCTGTTGCGATAATCGAAGTCGTTTGTTGTCGGCTAGTCTCGGATCGGACTCCGACAGCTTGCTGTTTATAATTCAAAGCGTTACCGACCTAGCGAGCGGAGACCCCGTTTTCGAGTTCGCAAGTGCAACTTTTATGTTGAAGAAGTGCAGTTGTGAAAGACGGAAGTCGGCCGATTCAACTGCGATTAATTTTTACGTTTAATAACTTAGTTTGCCTGGATATTTGCGACGTTTGGGGTGGCTGGTCAACATAAGCATCATGTCAACCAGCTCAACACTTTTCACTTCGATCAGTATTTTGCATAAAACGTTCTTGTCACCAACTGGAAATGGAACTCCAAAAAGAGTTCAAAAACATGTCCGCTACATTTCTGATACAGCTTCTTGCTTGGCCTTGTTGAATAGAGTCAATCCGTTGCATAAAACCTCCGCCAAGGCCTTATGAGAAATGGGGCTCCCAAGGGCTGTATTCATAATACTGCGGCAGTTTATCTGTGACCACTGTGCATTACGGTGAGATTCTTATAGGTGATACGTCCATACGTGTAAGGTTTACACTTTAGGAGCGCGATTCAAGCGTTTTACTAGTCTGGACGAGGCGAAAGAATTCGCAGAGTGTGGTTTTGTAACGGGTAGCCCGTTTGCTGGCGGTTCGGTTTCGAGGGATACGAGTTCTCCTTCATCTCCTCACTGCAGTGAACCGACCATTGAGTTTCCATCCGTATCGCGAATACAACAAAATCGACTCAAAAAAGCGATCGAAGCGCAGGTGTGCTGCATCCTTTACTTTTTAACTTCACGTTTACTTTACTGTTAATTTTTTGTGCGTCGTAGAGCTGCAATGTATCTGTTGGGTAATCGCGCATTTGGCGATGTTATGAACGCTAATACATTATGTGTTATGAGGATTTTATCCCGTTTCTCTTTCTTTCCCCCGCCCTCATTCGCCCTCCCCTCCTTTTTGTCAGGCGGAAGAGAGCTGTGATACGAATCGAAGAGGTGGGGAAGACGCCAACTCTTAAAGGTGTAGCTTATCTAATGTCGAACATTGAAATGTGCTGAATATGTGCAGCATGGTAGCAAACTTTTAGGATAAAGGCGCATTTGAAGAAATGGTGGGCAGTAATCCTCGGTACATCATTAACACGAGTGGAGATACGCCTGCGATCGTGGTTGAAGGTTTTCGATATAACGCTTTGCATATCGCAGCACGGGTCGGGAACGCACATGTGGTTCGTTATGTGCTCGATGCGGTGAGGGACGTTCGAACGCTTGCACAAATTTATGGTTAGTTTTACTTGTTCTTGCTTCGGTAATTGTTATGATAGACTTGCTCGTAGTGAACAGACTCTCCGCGTTGCAGATCATCTCTCTCAAGTCAGATTGAGGGGAGGGCAGAGGTGGGGGAAGGTAGTTTTCATATCTGCCCGGACTTTTATATTATTCCTCTTAGGCCGTTTTCCATTTCGATAAGACTGGAAACTGTTAATTTAAATGAGTGATATAATTCCTCTTCCTGATTTATTGAGGATTTTTCTAGGTGTGGGCTTGTTGCAAAGGCTTCCACAGTTTTTATAAAAAGTCCTACATCTCTTTTGGTTAGTCAAGGCTGGCGAACGTGGTGGGGTTTTTTATGCTTGGCGCGTTATACTCTTCAACGCCTTCCGTTAAGCCCCTCCAGTACCGAATTATGCACAAAAGGGGCTCTGCCTGCATAAGCATAGAGGTAACACCTGGCACCACTACGTGCATGACATTTGCTCACCCAAAGGCCGCTGCCAGTTAAGCATTTCCAATAATTTTTACTAGGAGAGGATGAGTTGTTATAGGGTGAACGGGCCGAAAAGGAAGCGCTATTGCTGGAAAGGGGATATGCAGCTTATTGACAGAAAAGGCTCAAATAGTTGTCCGGAAGTTCAGTAAACTTGTTTTTCTCATCTTTCGCTATTGGCGTAGACCAACAGTTATTTCATCGTCCACGTTCTCCATCGCGTGTGCTTCGTCATTTTGTCCCTTTCGCTTTCAGCATTGTTCAGTTGAACTCTCACTAATGCTTGGGAACTAAACCATGCAAGAAACCTCGGTGAATAAAGACCCCTGTGTTTTAAAGAATCGTCTATCTAGCTCTAGTCCCTCAAAATCTGGCCAAATATATAAATGAAACGTATTGTTTGAGTATTAAACAGCCCTTTAAGCAGCTGTAAAATGAACTAGCACTTCGAGGAACTTCAACTCGAGCTTTTCTATTTCTTTAGCATATTGTTCAGTTGTTTTCTAGTTTTTCTGCCCACAAACGTTTAAGATTTTCACAGTTTATCTTCGGGGCGCTCCAAGAACTTTGAATTCCTTCAAAAAAGATATTGAATAACACATTCATCGACTTCGGTTGTTCGCTCATCCTTTTGCAGCTGTTTTGGAGGTTTCTAGTCCTCAACTGCTTCGCACACCGCAAAAGTTGGTAAATCTGTGTTCAATGTCGCTTTCAGGTTCTGAGTAGAATTTTACGTCATAGCAGTTGTGCCGCAAAGATTTATAGAAGTGTTTTGCTGGTCACCAGAGTAAGCTGGCGGTAATTTCATGTGTAGGTTTTTAACGAACACTCTCAGGTACGAATGAGAGGGATGCGAAAGTGAGATCTGAATGGTTGTTGGACTCTTATCTAAATACGCCGGACAAGGGCGCTCTTGAGACACCGTTACATTTTGCTTCAAAGTTTGGCCATTACGAAATCGTCCGAATGCTTCTTGAACTGACGCAGTGTGAAAGGAATCCTAAAAACAAGTTAGTAATTCGGCTGATTTTTTTTGATACCTTGAACGTGAATTCACGGAAAATCGTCTTCCCTCTGTGCATCTCTGTATTGGCATAATGGCGTCACATAATGTGTTTTGGCGATATATGGGGCGTGTCGTTTCTTTCTTTAAAAATGCGCGATGCATTTTACATGGCTTCCCGGTCGTTACTTACAGTTTTATTCTTCTGCTGCCGGTGTCTATCGACAGCTAAACATGGAAGGTTTTACCAGAGCAGCTTATTAGCCTTTGGTTTAAGTGTTATTTGAATTGTTAGAGTAGTGGTTTTCATGTACGAGCTTACCGCGTCCCTTGGCATATACGTTTCTCACCCCCTTCCAATGAGGTGAGAGGCAAAGGGGAGGTCAGAAATCGTACCCTGATTTCAGGTCGACGACCCCATCTTCGGAAGTGAACATATGACTTTAAGAAGAGAAGGGAAGAGAAAAAGCGAGGGGAAAATGGAATGACGCAGCTAGAAGTTGAGATCGTAAGCAAGTCAGGAAACTGAGAGGGGTAAGGTCATGTGTGACGGTTGTATAAGGAGAGGTAATGATCTTTAGGCCTGACGTGGAGGTCATGGCGGACAAAACTGAAAAGGGAAGCAGTGGCACAACAACTCTGGTTGAAAAAAATCGAGGTTGGGTAATTTCGGGGCGCTTAAAATGTAGGAACGGCGATCTTCCTGTTGACGTGTGCTGTAGTCGTGCATCCGCTGAAAATAAGAAGAACCAGTCGGCCATTTTGGCACTGTTCAGTCCAGTTTATGTACCCCTTTATCGCCCAGAAGATTGTTCCACTGCTGCCATCATCAAACCACCAGGTAAAGTGAATTCGCTAAAATCTTCAACTGGGTTACCGAAGTTTTCTTGAAGTGCTCACTAAATTTTATTTGTTTATTCATTTATTTTTCGATTTTTTCACTTTCGAACCACTTCTCTCCACCTGTATTATTGAAGAAGACAAATAACACATCACGAGCTAATAGTCGAAAGGTTTACCATTTGAAAAGTTGGATATATTTTGCTGTAAAACTTAGCACTTAGCGTTACTCGCATGCTGGCGTCAAACACCCAAATTTGGGGCAAATCTTTGCGTACAATTCGGTACGTCAAATTCTTTCGCGAATACACTCTCGAAACGTTCGATTAGAGAACCTTCGTCTTTTTAAAAATTCAAAACCATTCGGTCGCTGGGACCAATCGTATTTTGAGCCAAAAACCCCTTGTCTTTGTTTTCATCGTTGTTCTTGAGAGAGGAAGTTTAATGAGGGTGTTCCATTATCAATTTTGCAGCCTAAAGCGGATCTTTATTTCCATCAGTTACACGAGAGGAAGAGCGGGGTGGGGGAGGGACGGGAGAGGGACAGCGAGGAGGAGGGGATTCGTGGGAGTCCTGCAGAAACTGCGCGGATGACGTTGTTGTGTATATTGTATCGTCTCTGCCGTCTGTCATAAACTCTTTAAGGATATTATCCACCGAAAGCCGTACCAGGCGTCGGATCTCCGTTTGCGAGTGCTTATGTGTTGGCAGCAGTTGCTGGTTTGTGTTTCGTCTTGTAGTTGTTTTCAGATCTCTTAGAGGTGGCTATTTTAAGAATGGTTTACGCGTAGACCATACAGTTGTTTTATTTTTCTATGGTCTGTTTTTTCTCTCTTTCGTATCTTGTCGCGTTTGTCGCATTCAAAATTGACTCAAAACAGGGGGAAGAGAGAATGGGGGACAGCGTTGGTTTTTGTTGAAGGAAGTTCAATACTGTATAAAGTGGTGTCAGGGGCTGTATAGTCGTCTTGAATAAGGGAAGCAATTATTTATAGAGCGAGGGAGCATATAATGCGGAGGTTTTTGGGTAAGTTTGCTTCGTAAATTTTAGCATATGATCAGATAGGCGTCGCTATGATCAGTGAGATCATTCTACCCTTGCATGCCATATAACCGCGAATTTACATATTGATGATGCTGTTACAGGGGTGAATTTAGGCTCGTCACATGGGATAAGCTATATCGCTATAGGAACTGAACAGTCATTGAGATGGAGAGCATGCATAGGCAGCTCCTCCTCTAATGTAGTTAACAACCGGTGTATGCAAAATTTTTAGATTTTGGAGTTCCATACAAATTCCTTCGTAGTACTCAAATTAATTAAGTTTAAGTTACGACCTGAGTATTTTCGAAAGGGAGTCGCAGGAGAGGGTTTCACACCAAACGTTTTGATGACGGCCGAATTCGTCGAAAATTTTGGGAGCTTTTGCGGATGTGATATGGGGATTACCACTGCATGAGTTCGATGGTCTTCTAGCCCAAGGGCCTTGAGGTGTAATTACGTGACCTCTGGGCATCCAGAGTGATACTACCTAATAGTGGTTATACATATCATTTTTTTTGAAGGAGAAGAAAGGACAGTGTATCTTCGACAGGTAACGAATTTTGACATGCCGCTATATTTTAGGACCTTTCATGAGCGGAGAGGACGCAGCGCGTTTCCGTAAAGAGTGGATAGCGGCGGAGCGTGAGGCACGATTGCGTGATCCGCTGAAAGGTGATGAAAGAATTGGGCGTGCTCTTGCACATCAGTATGGAGTTCGGTGGATGGAACGGTGGCGCTTCTATAATGACGTCATTGACCTTAATTCGGCTGGAGGTAAGTTTCTAATTTTGAAGCTGTGATGCTTTCGCACTACTATACCTTCATTCTCTCTCTCCGTCTTCACAAAATATACTATTCGCAGACAGTGGGAGGCGTCCCAGCAAATGGTGTGATGCTTGGCAAGGGAAGATGTTCATGTATTATATACAATGTTGAATGTTTTCGTTGAGGAGCAGCTGATCCAGTCAGTGCTGCTCCAGCACGAAACATTGGAGCGTTGAGAACTGAAATTTGTTCTTTTGAGAGTAAATTGTTGTTATCGCTGGCTTCAAGTGGAAATGATTTTGCTGAATTTAGACATTGGATTTCCTTAACTACGCTATAGCTATTATCCCGACTTGGGATAAGGTAACAGTTTTCTTACCAAGGGTCTTCTGCTTTTTCTAAAGTTTACAAAGGGAGTGATCCCCTGACGAAGGAGATGTTCTGTCAAGAATGGCTTTCCATAGAAAGTAATGCGGCGAACTCTGGAAGGAATTTTTGTTAGAGGCTTCTCATTTTCGGCAGCTATTGTAACTGTGGTAGAGTTTTGGAAATAAACTGCATATATATTCTGCTGCAGCATATTTTCCGTAGTTTTTTCGAATGATTCGCTTGCCCTTTAAAGGACAATTGGCTGCGTTGGTCGATACAATCTTTGAGAAATACGAAAAAGTTGTTTTAAGGTCTTGAAAAACTGAACGCATATTTGGTGCGAAATATGTTGGTCTCATCGAGAGAGGATACAAGCGCCCGAAAGAAACTGGTTTTTGATGAAGATGACGAGGAGCAGCAGCCGGTCGATGATGATCAGTTCGAAGATTCTTTCGAGGTTTTACCTCCGCTTCACCCTCAGACACCGTCAGTGTTACAAGAAACTTCATTGAGCGATTCTCTGGGATCATTTATTAGCAGGTAATCTCGTATTTAACATTTTTTGTAAGCAATAGAGGAGGGAGGATGGTTTGATACTTTTAGTGTTTTTTTTGGAAAAGGAGAACGCGTACAGTAAAAGCAGGAGACCATCAGGTGTTTACAATATCTTGGAAACTACTAATGGCCTTGGTTGTAATCTTGTTCTTCGAAACCACACGAGCAGCTCGGTCTTATGCCAGGCAAGGCCAGTGCGAGTTACTATCGGAATTTCCCTCTCTTTCCCTTCTTCCTCACCTCTCCACCCTCCCCTTCCCCCTCCCTCCTGCATCCCCACCCTGAACCATTTCTGGGAAGTATGGGTAAGTTTGCCCATATGTGCGCGAAAAGCCCGTCTCTTAAATGCGTATGCCGTATTGCTTCGGATAGAGTCTCCGGACCTTTATTTTTTCACAAGATCACGGGGAGGCGTTTTGTTAGCGGTAATACGGCAAGTGCAACGCTTTTGGATGACTCAGTTATATGCATGTCTGGAAAGAGAAGATACCCATGTTCGAGGAGCTGCGCCCTAGCTTGACACCCAGGCGGTGCTTCAGATTGCTTCCATTACCTGAAGAACCCTGTGATGTTTCGAAATTTTCTGTCGAGGTTCAAGCCGCTGTGTAAACTGTGTCATCGTTTTCGATCTGTTTTCGGGCGTGTCCCATAGTCTTTGCTCAAATTAGAACGATTTTTGTTTCTAGTGACTTAATGTACATGCGCGAAATAGACTCAGTAGGAAGAAAAGTGAAAAGAAGCTGTCTTTCAACAATTCTTTTTCTGAGCGGAGACTTAAAAAATAGATTACCTTAACTCTCCATTGCGGACGCGGAGGACTGTGATGTTTCAGCTGGCCAATTGACAGCTATATTTAAGGCAAAATTGTATTGAGGGGCCTCTTGCGAGCTGCTTTTTCAAGGAGGGGGGGGGGGCGAATTGGAGAAGGTCGTATTTAGTGAAATTTTTAGCTTCAAAGGTGGACTGAATTTGAAGTAGAGACTGAGGAGGACGGTTCAAGAGGGGCGGGGGCGGGAATGAGTTGAGGTCTAGGCCTTCCTAATGTTGGCGGTGTTTTTAATTGAACGATTCTGTCAGAAAAATTTGTTTCGTCTACTGCAGTTACGATCTTTTTTGCTACCTTTTGCTTTACGAAGTGACGAACCCGACGTTTTTCGCATGTGATTTTGGTTGTCGAAATGNAGGGCGAAAAATTCAGCTGTAAGTATACAACAAGTGTTTTACTTGAGAGGACAAATATGCCATTCAGATTTTTTAGGATTTACTCATTTCGAAAGCGGACATCGACTGAGCGGTAATTATCAAATGCGTTCCGCACATCACTTTCTTTCTAGCTTCATTTGTAGTTTGCCTTTTCCTTGCTTCTGATTGCACGCATTTTTTTTTTTGCTTTCCCGATTTTTATTTTCGTTCGTCGAAAGATGCAATGCACTTAAAAAAATGCCTAACTTTTGTTAATCGTACGGACTGAGTGGAAGTACGGTTAGGGGGGTGGAGGGAGGGGGGAAGGGGGAGAGGGAGAGCGACCTGGAAATTAGAATAACGAAATTCATTTCCCTGCAAAAACAACGCCTTAAGTGATTAAAACGTTTTGCAGAGTAAAACCTGACTGCATTATAAAGCTTTTCTCGTGTTCGGCGTGCAGAATGCTGGTGTAGAGATTTCAGCGTGTTTGCAGGTTTTCTCATTCCGCTTCAACTAAGTCTGCAAATAATTCGGTATACTTTATATTCACATAGGAAACTAATCAGAGATAAAATATTCGTTCGACTTTCTCGAAATTTCTTCGTGTTTATATGCCACTTTTAAGCTTTTACTAACGCGCCGCTCACCGCAAACAAAATAACAGAGAACGTCAGACGGCTTTCTTCAGTGTTTCACCTGGTTAATTGCGCTTTTTATCCTTCTTTTGTTGTCTGACCGCTGTGGCTTTTTTTGTTCTTGCGTTCGGCTATTTCTACTGAGCCGCTTCGGGCGGTTCAGCTACTTTTTATATGCACGTTTGCTGGAAACTGTCTGTTTTTTCCCCTAATTTGGTGCTTCTTAACTTATTTTTTGTTTATGCAGTTTGTTGCTTCTGACCTCATTTTCATCTCTTATCGTATAGCCTCGAATAAAGATACTTCTTCAGCAACAGCCAACCCCCACTCCCTCCCATCTCTTCGGTAGGAATGCCCAGAACGCCGCTCGGTTCAGCCTGTCATTTCAAAGAGTAGTCATTGCTTCTCGAATATCTTTATTTCTGGAACGAGCACGTTCAGCTTATCAATCAAAATTTGGTCTTATTAAACCGCTGCGAAGAAGTCCCAGCGAGATGCTATTGCCTCACAGCTCTCCATGCTTTTACTCGAGGTTATACAGTATATTCCTTTCGGTTAAATCGAAGAAAACTTGTTTAGAATGGCGGCGTTGCATCTGGATTCGGGTGAAGAAGCGGATTTGTTGGTGGATAATGAAGATGACAGTTCCGAAAGAGTTGCCGGTGGTGCTGAGGAAGTGGCGGATATCTCGAAAGATGATGATGATGATGACATGTACAGAACACCGCCATCCTCCCCTCCTGAGTCTGTATATATCTGTGAGGGAATCCCTTCGAAAGAGGATGGTGATCTGATCCTAGCGCTTCAGTTGGTTCGTTTTTCCTTGTTTCACAGTTATTGGCTCTTGTCATTAATATTTAGAACGGAAGGGGGTGAGACGTAATATAACTCCATCCTCTCCTCAGTGGTCTGCTAGTGTTTCCATTTCCATTTAGTTATTTGTTCCCCAAACGAGGAAATACCTAAAGTTTTGCAATTAAATTACAATTTTACCAATAAATTGTTTTATTCAAAATTTCGAATTTTTCTCTCTCCACTTTTGAGCGTTCTGGACCCATATCCCTCTTTCATTTGGCACGTGGTCACCATGCCGTTCCCTCCTTATTTCCTCTCTATTTTTGGATACAACTGAAGGCAGCTGGAACAGTAAGACGGAATGGGGAAAACCAAGATGAGTTGGACGATAGTAATGTGCAGAAAACTGAGCGCTGAATATATCGCATAGAAATCTAGAAATCTATGCTGTTATTGTCGCTGAAGAACAAAGCATATGCTTTTGCAGCGACGGTTGTTGGCCATGTCCTTATTTTAGATGTAGGGGAATGGGATCGAGCTAAAAGTCGTCATATGATACTCAAGCACTTTCCGCCTCTCTTATACATACTTTAAGGATGGCATTTTATATTGTATTACAATCAGCTTGTTTACCGCTGAGATTGCTAAAGCGGTTAATATCCATTACGGTAAGGGAGGTATCTTGGCTTTCGCATCGGTTAACTAATGAGTGGTTATGGTTTTAGAGGTAGGGCAATGGGAGTGGTATGAGTGGTACGAATGTCGAGGAATTATTTGTGGCCAGTGAGGACTGCATCCTTCCCTCCTCCCCCTTCCTTCCCCGTTCTCCTCCCCACTTCAACTAAGGGTGTCCTTGCATCATATTGTTAAAGGCAACGCGGTATATGCATAAAATATTTTCTTTCCAGGTAGATCCAGATTTACTTCGACAGTTCGGAGCTATAAGCGAATATGTCTATAAGGTACAGAAGGTGCCGCTAGAAGAGCGCTCTGAATGGCCAGCTTCTGATTCACCACGAGCCAAGAAACGGCGTCAACGTATCTAGTTTTTGGTCGCACAGGGCACTGCATTCTAATGCTTGAAGAGCAGTCCATTCTGTCATGTATATTGTTCACTGATTCACTAAAAATTAATTTAGAATGATTTAGTTTAAGTCAGGATTGTCACAGTTTTTTTTAAAACATAGGTCTGGGAGGGGAGTAGAGGGGAAAGTTGGGTGACTGGAATGGCACAAATTTAAAAGTGAAGCGTCCAGGTTGTCATATCGCGCGTTTCCGTCATATGAAGTTTAAGGAACAGATAGATGTTCGTCTGTATATGCCCTGCTAATGGGCGGTTGTTAGGAAAGAAAAGATAATTAATTACCTTTTCTTACCAGCCAGGCCATTGCAGAGTTTTTACCCTTTCCATGTTTTGTCTATTTGCACTTATATCACCTTTGTTGCTTCCCTATGTTCGTCACGTTTGCATATGGCATTCAAGCATCATTTCAGTCTTCTTAAGCAGTTTGTGCCTTTACATTTTGAAAAAAATTGGCAATGTTGCTTTTATTTGTTGCCATATCGTTCATCTTCAGCGGTCATCGCATGATGTGTTTTTTTCTTTGTCTGTGCGGTTTCTTCGCCAGTTATGAGCAGCCGCAAGGTTCTTAATACGGTTTAGGCGATATCGATGTTTTCACTATGTTGGGTGGAGAGAAGGAGGAGGGGAACTATGAAGTAATAAGCAGCTTTCATTTTCATGTATAGATATTAGATGAGGTCCTTCAAATTCAACCGGACGAACCGTTCGGATTTCACAGGGCGTCTTTTATTAGCTTCTGGATGTTGACTTTTATGACAACCATCTGTCGGTTCGTCTCTTGCTGTTTCAAGGTTCATTTGGAAACGTGATTAGTCTGTGAAGTATAGCGCGGTCGATATGAGTGAGCCTTAGTTATATTTACACTTTTTTTACAAGTTACATGTTAAGAGAGCTATTCAGCGACTCCACTTCCAAGTACCGGCGGCAAAACATAGGTCTGGGAGGGGAGTAGAGGGGAAAGTTGGGTGACTGGAATGGCACAAATTTAAAAGTGAAGCGTCCAGGTTGTCATATCGCGCGTTTCCGTCATATGAAGTTTAAGGAACAGATAGATGTTCGTCTGTATATGCCCTGCTAATGGGCGGTTGTTAGGAAAGAAAAGATAATTAATTACCTTTTCTTACCAGCCAGGCCATTGCAGAGTTTTTACCCTTTCCATGTTTTGTCTATTTGCACTTATATCACCTTTGTTGCTTCCCTATGTTCGTCACGTTTGCATATGGCATTCAAGCATCATTTCAGTCTTCTTAAGCAGTTTGTGCCTTTACATTTTGAAAAAAATTGGCAATGTTGCTTTTATTTGTTGCCATATCGTTCATCTTCAGCGGTCATCGCATGATGTGTTTTTTTCTTTGTCTGTGCGGTTTCTTCGCCAGTTATGAGCAGCCGCAAGGTTCTTAATACGGTTTAGGCGATATCGATGTTTTCACTATGTTGGGTGGAGAGAAGGAGGAGGGGAACTATGAAGTAATAAGCAGCTTTCATTTTCATGTATAGATATTAGATGAGGTCCTTCAAATTCAACCGGACGAACCGTTCGGATTTCACAGGGCGTCTTTTATTAGCTTCTGGATGTTGACTTTTATGACAACCATCTGTCGGTTCGTCTCTTGCTGTTTCAAGGTTCATTTGGAAACGTGATTAGTCTGTGAAGTATAGCGCGGTCGATATGAGTGAGCCTTAGTTATATTTACACTTTTTTTACAAGTTACATGTTAAGAGAGCTATTCAGCGACTCCACTTCCAAGTACCGGCGGCCGCATCGTATTCCACATATTTAACTCAGAATATCTTATGACGAACGAATAGTTCCATTTGCTTGTAGTGTCTAATGATTGCTTTGAAAGATGATTTATTTACTTGTTTATTTATGTCGTTTTGCGGGTTTTGAAATTAAATATCAGTGCACAGATACTAGCCAATGGTTGAGTTTATTTGTGTGCTGATCCGATGTGCGTTGGTGCTGTCGTTATCTTCTTGTGTATTTGTTGTTCTTGGTGTGGTCATGTCGGAATTTCGCCCATCATAATAGTTGTTTTTGTTTCTCAGATTGAGGCGATTGTTTTGTTCGAAAACGTCCTACGATTTTTGCTTTGGGGGCATGGTTTTATGGTGACTGTGAAGAAAATTGCACGGGAGGTGGGGAGGGAGGGGTTGGAGGAGGAAGGGGAAAGGTTGTAAACTAAGATTGGGAAACAAAAGAGGATGGTAATCCAAAGCGGCATGAATCTGCTAGATGCAACTATTTCGTCGCTCATTTATTTAGCTTGCATTTAAGGATGAGTAAATTTGCTTAGATTAGCTTTCAGCTTTGCATAGCTGATAATACGAGTGATCAAGCAGCATCGGCTGCAGAGTTTTGGAAAATTTCTTTCCTACCTGGATCAGGTATGCAGGGGGTCGCACTGTGAGTCTAATTGAAATGGGCATAAACATTCGTGCTGTGACGGCAGTGCGGAACAGATGTGATAAAGCAGTTACGTTCTGCGTTGAAGTACGGGTGGACTGTGCTCAGGCTAAGGGAATTTTAATTTTTTTGCTCAGAGCGTTGGGAATCGTCGTTTCCTTTACTTCATCTCTCATCTTCCCATTAGGGACGTCACAGTTACAGTTATGCTGTGGTTTATATGAATTTATTGCGGCTTCGATAATTTTTTTGTGGAGGGTTTTTTTCTTTCTTTTTTCAGCTGAATTGTGGTGTAATAACTCACAGTAATACTTCGTTGCTGTAAACTAGCGGGCTAAGAGAGAAGTGGTTCGAGAGTGGATGGTTTTCAGCGCTGTTGGGAATATGGAGCAGATTTGATCGGGGGGATTCATCGTCGAATGTCTCCCATGCTGTAGTATACTCGTCTTATACTTTGAAGGATTACGGAAGAAACTGGAGATCTCACGAGTCAGAGACATCATGACTAACTACCTTCAGAACCTCATCCAAAAAAGCACACATAATAAAACAAGGAAAGAATATTATGTAAATAAAAAATCAAATACCAACATTGGGCAGAGGAGATTTAGGCATCGCGTAACAACTTTCTTAAACCGCATCTGATGATTCATTCCTATTATTTGTCCCACGGACTTGCCACTGCGCTTGATCATGTTTGTCTTTTCCTTGGGCCATCTTTGTTATGTTCGACAACTCACTCATATTATCACAAATGAATTTAGTAAGCGCGTTAGAGGTATACCATGCCTATTGCGATGGATGAGAAAGTGAACAATAAGCAGTAAACAACAACGACTTCCATAGTGGTCAAGAAAGGATATCAAGAAATAAAGTCATGAAGACCAGTAGGTTGGTGCCACATGTTGGTGCCAAAATTTCGGTGCTGTAACGCGTCGTATCGCTATAAGTGCTTAGCTGCAACAGGGAGTACAGCTTTTTAACCGTAGTAGGCTGTACATTTGTCGTTCGGCAGAACAACTTTTTCTAGTATGCCTCAAATGTTTTATTTATGAGCACGATACAGAACAGAAGTCGAGAAGTGACCGAGTTTCATGTCTGCATTGGTGGCTCTGTTGAAGTTTTTGCCGTATTCGAGTTCTTTATTTTTCATTTTTGTTACATGGAATGATAGTGGTTTCCTGCCTCATTGGAAGTAATTTCGGAACGCTTACAGTATGAAAGGAATTCAGACGTCTCGCTGAATTACAAGGGTGCAAAACAATGCAAAATGGATATCCGTTCAGCGCGGGTGAGCATTTATTTATGCATACGCTCGAATATGTAATATATATATATGAGGTCTTTTTTCGGAATTCTTCGGGAACGTAACGTGATCGGTATGTTTACCTCGACCGATATTTCTAGTCTTCCATATCTTTTTATTGATGATTCTGCACAACACCTTATTAAAGGGAAATTCAGATCATCGGTTGTTCAGCTTGAACACTATTTTGTGTTAAATTTGAAGTAATAATCGGTCTTTGCGATGGCGTCCGTTTGTATGCTCCACTTTTGCGCATGCCAACGGTAAGCAGAGCGGGCAAGATGAAAAGTCCATGTAGAATCCCTAATGAGGCAACCAGGCAGACCGTTTTCGCGAACGATGTGATCGTGTAGACGTGAATCGCAAACAACGGTACCACACAGATGACGGTTGAGATGGCTGCCTGTCAAATGCTTTGTGCAAAACAGGGCGGGAACGAGTGGCTTGTGTTTTTTGTAAGTTTTAAGGGGTGTTCTGACCGAGATGTTGCGATGGGTCTTATATTAACTTTTATTGGTAATAAGTTTACTGTATTTTCGTCGGAAAAACTAGAGAAATTCATTAAAGCTTGAAATATTTTCATTTTCCTGTGTATACTGACTGAGTCTTCAAGCGTCTTCTTCATAGTCCAACCAAACCTGAAGCGATATCTCACCACTTCCCCGCCCTTTTCACCCCCACCCCCCTGCTATTGCACTCCTGGTTTCGGTACAGCACTAATTCAGTGTTTTCCCGGACAGTTGGCGTTGAACTCGATTTGTGACTATAGTGATCTTTGGTTGTAGAAAACGTAAAAGATAAAGCATATGTCATGCGTATAAGACGTTGAAAAGCAAAGAAGCATGAGGGTATGAGAGGACTGCAATAAAATCGGGAATGCCTGGCGGTTTAAATTCGGTACTTTGCCTATTGCAATCAACGACTCCTGCTAAGACAAACCTCAATTGCTGGCTTTCCAATTGAGTGGAATATAGATGCGAGTTTTACGACCCTTTCATCGTCGCAATAGCTCACTTGAACGTCGTGACATTTGTAATTGTAGAAGTGATAACAAATATGCGCCGAAAAGTCAACGCTGAATCCGATAGCCATCAGAATGCTGACCATCGTTATTGGATCCATATCCAAACCCCACCAACTTAGTAAACCTAATAAGCCTGAAAACTTCTATATATTAAAATTGGAAATACCCAGTGTGGTCTATTATCGTCAGCGAGGACTAGGAGGCTATGAAGTTCATTGCTTTGTAGAGGAGGGATTGTTATTCTAGATGGGGCTTTGTGGAGGAGGAATTGGTTGTTTTTTTTTTCGATCTGCTTGTTGGATCTTTCAGCACGGAATTCCGTAGTATGTCAGATTATTTTTGATAGAGGATAGCCCTATCGAGGAGGAGGCTTTATTCGAAGGAATATGGTGATTTCTCCGTAAAGATCTTTCCTGCATTTTATGCCCATCTGCTTGACCTAATTACAGAAATCGACCGAACATCACGACCACTAAGAACCTAGAAGTAGTGAGATGTCCTTAAAATTCGGAGAGTTTAGAGATGGGCTCCACTGGATCGAATCGGTTCCATTCCGAGAGCGGTCAGTCTATAGTTGGCGCTAGAGTGGATGACGAGATGACTAATTGTGATCGCTGACTTGTTCAAACTGGGAGCACCATCTTCAAATATGTTTCCTATAGCTCTAGTTTTAATTAACTGTCCGGTCTACTTTCGATATTGAAGCAACTGAGCTTAGCAAATTTTCTTGAGCGCTGAATGGGCTTAAAGTCGAATAGACTGACTGCATTATTCGCCCGAAACACCGTGTTTAATAAATGATCGATTCAATGATTTGCTGGTTTACTTGAGGGAACATTTAAGGTATTGAAAAAAAACTCGTTTACTAAATGAAATTGAAAGGATCGAAAGCGTTGCAATCAGCGTGCTAAGGATTTTCGGAATGAACACAAAGCAGACGCACATCATACAAACAAGCGTTATCAGCACTGCTTTCGCCATTTCGACCTGAAAAGATAAATTACGATTGATCGAAGCAAAACTGAATGAAATGTTTTGAAATGTGCATGATTCACGAGAATTTGTTGATCGTTTTGTGTCGCAGTTGTGTATACTGCGCCAACGGCAACCTAAACAAAATCTTTGAACCTTTATTTAAATTCACTTGACTAAACTGCCAGTGCGAAGGAAAGAAGAATGGATGTGTGCGAAATATATGTCCGTTATGAAAACTGTTAGCCATTTCGGTAATTAGGGTGGATATAGATAAGCTTACGGTAGTCAGTAGAGAAATACAGAGATCCGATTCCAATAGGCGGGTCGATATATTAATGGTCGATTGGAAATTGTAAAGATGTTCCTGACAACGGAGTAAGAATTCTAAAGGGTATCATTATTGCTAATCGTACAATCCAGTAGGGATATCTTTTTTTTAAAAAAAAGGAAGAGAAAATTCTGACCTTCACTGTCGATATTAAATCGAAAATTGTAGCATCATAATTAAAAAGCGATGTGTTAAATGACGAATAGGTGGCAAGCAAATGTCGTATTTCATCTGAAAATTGTTTTATCTCAGCTTATTGTTTAAAATCACTTTAGCGATCAAATAAGCAACGGAATTGTCGAAAAAATTGTTTTTTATTTGTAAAGCACATTCTCTTCATTTTTTTTTCTGACCGAGTAGGAAATCATTGAGGCAATCAGCGAACAAACGAGGTGGGTCGAATGCTCAGCTTAAAAGATCTCATAACGGCGATCAACAGTTTTACGCAATTGCATAACAAAATTATAGTTTGTCCTCGATTAGTGTTCCAAAAAGAAAAACTAAACTCAAATCAGTATCCATTAGAGTCAGTATACGAATCAGTATCTATTAGAGCAAATCGGAAAGGGTGCGGCACCTTGTCGGGAAGCGTTTGACCGGTTTGGTCGGCAGAGGACCGACGGAAAAGTCGAAAGATGGAGAGGAGGTGGGAGGGCATGGCAGTCGCCTGGAGAAGCACTCGGTCGGGAAGCGGTTTGACCGGGGAATTCCCCACACCAACAACAATGTGTTGAGGAATTTGTCGAGGGGAAGTAGTTTTGTGATCGGAATTTCCCAGTTGAGGAGCGATATTGCAGAGGGAGAGGGGGACTCGACGATAAATGATTGGCCACAGTGAGGGATCACGAAGAGGAAACAGTCTGGCCGGAAAGGAGCAGGGGCGGGGGATTCCAGTGTCACAGTGATCACTGTTTTGGCGTACGGAAAGAGCAATCGTTATTTGAGAAATGAAACGAACCAGTTAGATGAGCTCGTTTGTGCCAGCCTTGTTCGCCTCTGCACACAACCACAAATGCGAAACTGTCCACAACGACCGAATTACTTAAACGAATCAACATATCATGCGTGGTGTTGATTGAAAACGTTGCCCGCAAGTGCGGTTGGAATCCGCAATTTCCGCATTTCGGTCGCATGCTGTATGACTCGGCCATTTTGGGCGAGTTTTTTACTGGCCACCTTTTTTTTCTTTTCTTTTTTTTTTTGGGGGGGGGGGGGGGGGGGGGGGAAAGAGGAAGGCGAACCAACCTGGGCGACTTTTTTGCTGGTTACTTGCCATCGCACAATATCGAGGTAAATCGTTTTTAATTTTAGGACTCTAAAGCAATTTAAATGGCCGAAAGTGAACATGTGGCTTCCGTCGCATTCAGCAAGATTTATTTCGTTTGCAGAAGGCGTTTAAGCCGTACTTCACCTATTTTTATTCAGCTCCCTTCCCTTCCTCCCCTC
>JPKZ01002484.1:51565-64350 GCA_000803305.1 Toxocara canis
CTTTCATGTGCAAATACTATTCAGAAGATGCAATTACATCTGTGTACGTTCGAACCCGATTGCACACAGATGCGTTTACACCGGCCCGACTTCCATTCCCAGTACCGCTTGTACGATGTACTCCTTCCAACCCCTTACCCTCTCCTCCGTCCTTCAGTTTTATGACTAGAAGTTTGTGCCATTTCCTCCAGTTTTATGACCTTTTTTTGCATTGTTTTGCAATGAAAATTTTGTTATGTTCTTATCGCTTCTTCCGTATTTTTCAGTACTCCAGTTTCAGAATGAATTCTTCCGGATCATAGATATTTTTCTTGTAGATCCTTTTTTTTGCATTGCGACCAGCGACCTTTTTTTGCCACCGGAATGGACCATTTCGTCATCTTGCAAATTTGCTTGCATAATGCACTCAGGACTCTGGTTCCTAACATTGTTCTTTATCAGTTTAAGATGTTACAGACAGATGTAAAAATTGAATGTTGCGAAATACTTAAAAAGATATCAATCTTTATGGCGATGTGGTATTTATTTATAATTTAAAAGCAGTTGATGACATTTAAACTGATCATTTAATGTTGTTATCGAAGTCAAACTCAGAAAGTTGTTTTAAGGGAGGCAAATTTGGAGTTGAAGAGTGAGAAAAGTACCAAAATACACTAAAAGGTGGAAAGAGTGAGTTTGTTCACCGAAGATAAGCGAAAAGAGTTTTGAGATAATATTTAGCTTTATTTACAAACTGTTGGCCAAAGGGTGCTCCTGATTTTATTGCCTCGTTTCCCTACTGTTAGTTCTGGTTACTATATTGGAATCACTTACCTTTGATCATAATGGAATCGAACAATATTTTTATCGGCCATTAATTTGCTATCGAGAAAGTCTGGTACGAACTCATACGTGAGTAAGCCATCGAAAACGGTTGCGTTTAGAGGAATATTCATCGCAGTTCGATAATACTGAAAGAGGGTAGGAATTAAGTTACTTCGAATTGAGTCTTCGATTTCCATAATAAACATCAAAAATCCTTTACGAGTTTTGCAAGATTTTTAGGTAGAATGAATGATCTGCATTTGTAATACATTTTCAGCTATCTGTGTTGAGGCTGTTAGCGAGGGTATCAGTGCACGACGACCACTTAGAGAAATTGGAATAGGAAGTTTTTAAAAGTTATTGACACCTCAGCGATGGGTTTTCAAAGTGCAGCTAACTGATAGGATTTTGTTTCGATAGAATGTGGAATTTTTATCCGATCAATAGAAAAATTAATAGAGACGGCAGCATTCTTCCGTTTTATACTTTTCGCGTGAATTATGGTCAAGATTTTTTAAATTTATAATATCAACTCGACTAAGCAACTTTATCATAATCTTAATTGAATCAGTTTACTAATTATGATTGTTTTTTCAGAGAACACCTTATCGAATATCTTTTCTTGAATTGTCGCATAAAATAATTAAGGTGCCAACTTTGTCATAATCTCGTAACCAAAGTAAAGTTCGTTCTTGTCCATATGATTCAGGAAGTGATTCCAACTTCTCGACCATCTTCATGAAGCATTCGTAGTCATTCGAATCGCTAATGTTCGGTGGTCGATTTACAATGAAATTAATCGGAGCATACTAAAATCATCCATACATGCATATATGTATAATTTAGCTATGTATAATGTATATGTATATATGCATAATGTGTTATATATACATATATATATATATATATATATATATATTCACTTAGTATCTCCTATTCTTGAATAAAAATCAACAATGAAGCAAATAGACACTAGTTTAGAGGTGATATTCTTGACGAGTTCACAAGTATAACATAGCCATTTTTTTCATGCGTAAATTGCGCAGAAATTATTGTACGGTTTGCCATATTTTAAGCGCAGAAATTATTGTACGGTTTGCCATATTTTAAGCGCAGAAATTATTGTACGGTTTGTCATATTTTATTTCCTGGACTTTTGACGGTTTTTTGAGCAAACTTATTGGTCTACTTTTGACAGCCTAGGGAACAGTTCACTAATATAGAGTGAAAACTTGTTTAGCGACGAAGAATGTTACCTGTTTGTAGACGCTATTAACAAGGCGAAGTGAATCGACAAGAGGTGAATCATATGGAAATGTTTTGCTTGGATCAAAAGTGGCATTCATGCGTTGAATTCCGAGAGCGGCAATAAGGTATAGACTGATCAGAACGACTAGCAACGTACATCGTCCACGATTCGACACAACGAATTCTGTGTATCGCCACCAAATTGAAAGTTCTTTGTTACGCCTTCAATTAAACGATTGCAATAAACCACCGACTAAAGGCGCTGGATTCCTTTCATGAACGAGCAAAGAATTACATGAAAGAAACGTAAAGCTTGCTGAATGGGTACAAATTTCAGTGGAAAATTATAGGTCGTTCTACTGGGTCTTTGTGTGTATTTACATTCCGAACAATGTGAAATATATTATTGTACGGTTTGCCATATTTTAAGCGCAGAAATTATTGTACGGTTTGTCATATTTTATTTCCTGGACTTTTGACGGTTTTTTGAGCAAACTTATTGGTCTACTTTTGACAGCCTAGGGAACAGTTCACTAATATAGAGTGAAAACTTGTTTAGCGACGAAGAATGTTACCTGTTTGTAGACGCTATTAACAAGGCGAAGTGAATCGACAAGAGGTGAATCATATGGAAATGTTTTGCTTGGATCAAAAGTGGCATTCATGCGTTGAATTCCGAGAGCGGCAATAAGGTATAGACTGATCAGAACGACTAGCAACGTACATCGTCCACGATTCGACACAACGAATTCTGTGTATCGCCACCAAATTGAAAGTTCTTTGTTACGCCTTCAATTAAACGATTGCAATAAACCACCGACTAAAGGCGCTGGATTCCTTTCATGAACGAGCAAAGAATTACATGAAAGAAACGTAAAGCTTGCTGAATGGGTACAAATTTCAGTGGAAAATTATAGGTCGTTCTACTGGGTCTTTGTGTGTATTTACATTCCGAACAATGTGAAATATTCCGAAAAAATTACGGACTAAAAACCATAGACACCGAGCGACTGCTTACCTTAATACACTGTTGCCTTTGAGCTGAATATGTAGCGATATGTTGTGACGTGGTATTTTTATTGTGGCTGTATCTGATTGTGCCCCTTTTTATCATCTTTGTATCATCTTTGTATTGTCGTAAAGGTATTCTTTGCCTATCGACTAAATGAAAGATTCGATTCGATTCGATTCGATTCGATTTAGTTTCGACGACGGAGATATTTGATTGTAAGGAGGAGTTTTGACGGCTTCGATGCGATAACGAATATTTTTAGGGTTTTAGTGTTTTTGGAAATTCCTTTATGTTCATATGCAAATTTTCATTAGCATACTCAAACATTGAATCCCTCCCATGCATCTTCCATTTATGCCGTTTGAATCAGAAATGAAGCATATTTTGTGTTTAGGCACGTCACTAATGAATTAACGAAGCGTTATGTTATCGCACGCTAACTTCTCATTCACTTCCTTTCATCAAACGTCACTCAAAATGCTCAGGTACATAATACCTCATTAACTTGAATAATATGCGCTTTATATTTAAACATAGAGCACGTATTGCGAAAGCAATGGATTTTTTCGTCATAAGACCCATTCTGTTACAAACCATTGAAATGGTTTCGTTTAGGACTCCATTGAAAGAGTATCATAGTTTGGGAAATAGCGCTATCGGCACTCCCAATAACACCAGAATGAAAAGGTTTTTTTAACAAAAAAATTTTTGAAAACATTAATCTGCGATGTATACCGTTCTTATTAGATGTTGAAAGAAAAAATTCATCTCATTTCCCTTCAGACAAAATTTCGAAGAACTACGCAACTGGAAGTCAACATAATTCAGCAAGCGAGGTTCCTTTACAGTATTACTGCAGACGATTACTAGAGGCACTGATCGTATAGGCACCTTGGAAATGTTTGATCATATTTCTGATAAATGTTTCCTTTGACTTACATAAAGAGGTTATCTCGTGAAGCGAGTCGACACTCAGAGTCTTCCCATCGCGAAGAGATGACAAGAACTGGAGTAAAGATAGCCAGTTGGAAGATGAAATCAACTCCGACGGCAAGCGCGGTGCATAAACAAAAGGTACTCATCTAAATGCGTGGGAATCTGCATGATAACCATGCAGCTTCAAAAGTAAGAACTCCCATCAATCGGTCACAGTATTAATGCGGTCTCACTACTCTGGAAACGGAACGTTGTACGCCTCGGCCTCTTTTGTTCAATGTTATATGGTAGCCCTAGGTTACAAAAGCGCTTTGGAATGAACGCTGAAGTAGTCATACCAATAAACTGTTCTTGTAGATTACATCAGGCGGTGATAAACTATTAAGATCCGGAAGTAATGCTTTCGTTGAGAATACGTTGATATAAAACTCCGATTATAAATTGCCATGAGTGCCGCACAACGCGATTTTCTTTGAATGTATGGCAGTGCTATACGTCATTATTTATGCTCCTCATTCGTATACCCTCTTCCAGTTCTACATACGTTTAGTTGAGCTAAGACTAACTAGTTCAAGAAGATAGGCGTTATTCCTTCCCCACCTCTAAATTCCAGCCCACTTTTGCAATGTATTTGTAATTCCCGATGTGCGTTCCTTTACATTTTGTGTTATTGTTCAACCCTCAATTATACCCTCCTCCCTCTCCACTTCTTTCACTGTCTAGGATGTAAGAAATTCATAAACCACGGGATTAATAATCGGGATTTTATGGCGTAACAGTTTTTCAGGATCGATAGATTGGAACGTTATGTTCGGGTAAATTGAACGATCATATTTTCCGTTCATTATTCAGCAAAGCGGAATACAAAGTGGAAATTGTAGATCGTTGAGCACAACGCAAAAATGAATATAACATAGAACCATTGGTGCAGGTGAAAATATTCCAACTCCAAACGCCAAAACATTTGTAATCGAAGTTATCGAAATACTTGGTCCTATTTCGCCAATTACGTTCGACATTCGCATCGCAACACATATCTCCTCTTGATTTCTTCGCCAACTATGCAAAAGCAGAAATGCATATGTATGGCAGTGCTATACGTCATTTTTATGCTCCTCATTTTTATACCCTCTTCCAGTTCTACATACGTTTCGTTGAGCTAAGACTAACTAGTTCAAGAAGATAGGCGTTATTCCTTCCCCACCTCTAAATTCCAGCCCACTTTTGCAATGTATTTGTAATTCCCGATGTGCGTTCCTTTACATTTTGTGTTATTGTTCAACCCTCAATTATACCCTCCTCCCTCTCCACTTCTTTCACTGTCTAGGATGTAAGAAATTCATAAACCACGGGATTAATAATCGGGATTTTATGGCGTAACAGTTTTTCAGGATCGATAGATTGGAACGTTATGTTCGGGTAAATTGAACGATCATATTT
The DNA here is from genome assembly GCA_000803305.1 of Toxocara canis. Lineage (NCBI taxonomy): Eukaryota > Metazoa > Nematoda > Chromadorea > Rhabditida > Toxocaridae > Toxocara > Toxocara canis. The sequence goes on from JPKZ01002484.1 coordinate 57,006, forward strand.
TCCGTTCATTATTCAGCAAAGCGGAATACAAAGTGGAAATTGTAGATCGTTGAGCACAACGCAAAAATGAATATAACATAGAACCATTGGTGCAGGTGAAAATATTCCAACTCCAAACGCCAAAACATTTGTAATCGAAGTTATCGAAATACTTGGTCCTATTTCGCCAATTACGTTCGACATTCGCATCGCAACACATATCTCCTCTTGATTTCTTCGCCAACTATGCAAAAGCAGAAATGCATCATCAACACCTTAAGTAGGTTTATTATTGAAGGTTTATCTTTAAGGTTTATTAAATAGGTTTATTTTATTGATTGATATGAACTAATTAATTAATGAATTTAATGCGAACGATTGAACGAGTTTGTTGTAAGCAGAAGTTGGGTAGATTACCGTCTTTCCATGTAGTATCGAGCGGTCTCATTTGATTCGATTACGAATGTCAAACAGTTTCTATGTATCGAAGCTCGTCGTTTTGCTTTTTAAAAAACAGTTTTTATTGCCCTATAGGGTTACGTTGATACTTCCAGCAATTTATATTCGACAATACCATAAAGCTTGTGCTTTCTCTGTTTTTCTTTGTTGTATTTTTTTTAACGTATATAATGGCTTCTTCAAATCTGAATCTTTAGTAGTCTTCCTCCTTTTTTACAACCAATTATTACTATTTTTAAGCAATAGCCATTCATGCCGCTAATCTCTGGTAGAAGACTGCAGAGAAGGGATTCCGACCGCACGATTTAGCCACAATTCAGTTTTTCGTTTTGTTGGGACCATAGAGAACTTTGACATCTCTTGATAGCGACGAACGTTTTGTATTTGGCCTATTTGTTGCAATTGACCTCAAAAATTGAATTTTATCTTTTTAAAAAGAAACCAATGCCAAGAACGAGAACAGGCGTTAGGCTCATGATCGAGTTATATGGAATACCAAGCCATCCGATCATTGCGAATGAGGTCAGTGCAGCAAGAATAGGTGACGCGATTGCCGATATTATGAGCAGAATCTGAAGTTTTTCGATATCAGAAGTACTTTGATTTATTTGTGTGGCTAATTCCATTTGTAAGCGCATTATAGGGCGCAGTAAGTGAAGGATGATGTAAAGATAAGGTGCATCTACCAGACAGATGAATAAGAAAATAAGAGCAACATTTTAAAAAAACAAAAGAAAAACCAAAAATAGTCTCGAACTGAAACAACCATGTGATAACTTATAGGATATATTTTTTGCAAAAAGTTTTTGTGGATATGGCGAATCGACAGACGATAGAACATGTAAAGTTGTTTAACAAGGTCTTAGCTACGCAAAAACGCATCAAATCTGGACGCCAAAAATCCATTGCAGCCGCCAAAATATTAAAGTAAATGGAATGCAAACAGTTACGCTCTCGGATCATCTCAAATGAAAGCAAACCAAAACGAATTCCCTTCTCAAAGGGATCTAAACTTATTGTATTTGCTCATGTTACTTGCATCCAATTGCGAAGCAACATCTGCATGATATTCGCCGACAATCAGAGCGCACTTTGAAAAGATTTTTGTATAAAATTGGATAGCAACGATAACTAGGACACAGGATTAACCTCAAAAGGCACAACTTGTAGAGAAGCAGTATAAGTTGCTCCTTTTTTTCGTTCACCTATAATCATATCGTTGCATCGTTACACAATAGTAACTTCACAGAGTAGGCTTTCACAAGAATGACATAAGTGTGTTTATTGTGTGACCTTATTTTTGAGAGTGATCTTCCTCCAAGCGTACGCCATATATAGTATCATTAGTATTATTCCAACCGCTAGTAAATAAATCGCACGTGCGCTGCCTCTTTCCATCTCACCGTTAGCCATCTGAAGTAAAGAAACAAGCAATACAGACTTTTATTTTGTGGAACTATCAATACTCTCAACCTTGATCATTATAGTTGACCAACGAAAGAACTCGAAAAACAATTGTATGGCTGCATGCTTCTCAATAACAGCTCTATATCGAGATCATCTGACTTATTAGAGCAATGAAATTTCAACTGATACTGAAAAACAACAAATCAAAATCGCTTGGGCCGATCATATTAGCCAGTGATGCCAGAATAAACAGATAGAAAAATTCATCGCAGTTATGAGAAAAAAAAGAAACATTTTTTCTAGAATTTTTTCTAGAAGTGATTTTTCTAGAATTTTTTCTAGAAGTAAATATGATAGTGATTTTCGATAAGTTTTGCAATGATTTTACCTGATCTCCATAAAGATAGAAGTCAAAAAGAGAGGAAAAATTGCTTTGTTGACTTTGCCGCAAAAGATTCATTTCCCATTCTTTGAGCCGTCTTTTCTCGACGTATCCATGAGCTTTTGTTAAATAGAAAAGAGCAATCGCGTCGACGGCCTCTAATGCTGTCGGTAGTCCCTTAATTTTGTTAAGAAATTAAATATCGAAATTCACCGACTTCTCTAGTACGAACGACATTTAAAGGAGATCACAACTGCATAAAAAAGTGCAGCACATCCGTCATATGTACAACATTGTTAAAAGGGCTCGAAGAAATGAAGCAAAACAGAACCGTAGCATTTAGCCGATAAAAGAGTTTAAAGGGTGGATCAATTTGTTGACGAGTTTGCCATTAGAGTCATCATCTCTGATCACACATGGCTTAGAAGTGCTCATGAACTAACAGCTATATAGCAGCTTTGCGGAGGTTCAAAATTAGATCACCACTTTTGAAGAATAAATATTTTGCAAAAAGTTACTTATTTGAGTCGCTCACTATTCAGGCTCATCCAACAGAATCGTTAGTTGTAAAAAGAAGTGAGAAATACTGAATTATTTCACTTATTGAAAATCTCGTCACCAATATACATGTCAGTGAATGGATAATATTTACCGTATTTTCTTCGACAAAATACCTTCATGAGTCGAAAAAAAAAAAACAGAGGTATTCAAAGAAATACGGTAGACAGCAACTGCTTCTAAGTCGAAATATTCTTATGGTTATTTCTTTATAACATTTTGCTTCGATGACCGTATGCAAAAAAAACGTGAACTTTATTACAACTTAATCATTAATGGATTAAGCAGTAAGGTAGGTATACCTCGTTACGAAAATTGTGATTAAGATGAGCACCAACAAAATGTCCTCCAAGGAAAACCTCATTGCCGTATACGTGTGCTTTCGGGTACGATAAAACGATCGACGAGTCATTGCCGGATGGTAAATAGGAATTTTGCACATCGTAGGCCCACTGTAATGCATTCACAAGCGATTATAGAATGTTTCAAAAGAACATTTAAGGTTTTCCTCTATGTTTGATCCGTACGCGGTTGCCGATCTCTCCACCTATGAGGCGAGACTGTGTGCATCATGATTTTAAAGTTGATAAAGCGCTGAACAAGTAAAATAAAGCGTAGAAAGCTATCATCGGATTCGTAAATGTCGGGGGCACCGGAAGTTCATACCTCTGAAGAATTTTTTGTGCTTTCTCTTTGTGCGGACATCGATGACTTAGGAAATGCTTACTTGAAATGGCACTGCAACTTATCCTTTCGAGTCATTATCTTATTGTTAGATAAAGCACCAATAAACTTTATAGATGAATATAACGTTCCTATAGGTGAATAGAATGCGTTATCTTAGGTGGTAAATTGGATGGTATTGAAACCGCTTTATCTAGAGGTGTTGAAAGTTTTCTTTTGATAAGCGTCGTACCCGCAAGAAGAATGGCGCAATCACATTTCAAATGAATAAACGGTCAGTCCTTGTTTTGGACTCAACCAAGATTGCTCAGTAGGTAACTCGGAAACGATTTGAGTGGCACTTTGGGGGTAGGGGGGGGGAGGGGGGGGTTGGAGGGGTGAGGCGAGGAGTGACTGAGTACTTCGACAACGCCAACGGGGCAAAAATTTTTGAACTTCAACGAATATGTTTCTCGTCATCTACCCCTTGTAAAATTTCACTGGTGAAATTTAGCACCAGTTTGAGCATTGTGAGCGTAAAAACACTCCGACCATGAGCACGGAGTCGAACATTTCAGCAGCACTTTTTTACGACTTTCACCTGTTCCGAAACTTTAGTCGAAAGTTGAATGATGAAATTAGTTGACAACGTTTATCAATTTTGGATTTGTTTATACCGCCTCGAACATTTAAGGCAACTAGTGAAAATATACCGCGGACTCCCAAATTCGTACATCGAGGAAAGTAGTGTTTTTAATTGCATCAAATGATGAGGGCAAACTCGATTTGAAAGAAAAATTGAAAAATGAGGGGGGGGGAGGGGAAGGTAAAGGAGAGTTGAATTGCGTTTACAACTTCTGCCGATATGAATAACCGATGGAAGGTTATGCGGCGGATATCGAGGCTGCAATGCAATAACGAGCACAACGGTCTAAGCTAGTCAAAAAAAGCGTTCTGTTTACAAAAATGAAGCATATTACCTTCATTCTTTAGTCGGCCACAGTATTAAACGTTCGCCCAAAAAGAAATTTGTTAAGTATTTTAAAAAGAATCTTTCCATTGTTACAACGAATTGACACAGCTAATTTAGTGAGTGACATTCATCAGTGCCAGCAACTAAATGCGTAATGAAACGCGCCTTAAATGCGTGGAATAAAAAGTTAACGTTTCCGCGTGTTGTCTCAAAGTCTTTGTAATGGATCGTTCCAAAGTTTTCCGTTTGCAGCGATAACGATGATATATATTTGTCGAGTCGTTCGACCTGTAAATTGTACAAAATTGATGCTATTCCACACTGTGAAATAAAGGCCACCGGATATAATAAAATCTAGTCAATATAAAATCTCATCAGCAAGTTAACAACATTATCTTTATGTGATATTTGTGTTATACAGCAGACGACTGTTTTCTATAGCTCTAGTGTTTTTCACTTCATTATGTATCGCTGTTCGCTTTAAAATTACCGTAACTCTTTTTATCACCTATTATTAGCGCAGATTCGTCAGAGCAACTACGCTATTCCGGATGAACGCATTGTTTCGTAAAGAAACAGCAAGTACATTCACTGATGGCGTCTTTTGCCCGGTGGGTCTCGCGTCGACATACCTGCCGTTCACACAAAAATAGCAACCCTTTTCTCTCTCCGAATTCACCTATTCTCTTCCAATTACGAATAACTAACACCCCTTGCAGTTAACAGTCGAAGCGAATCTTCTCACTAAGAAATGTTGTTTTCTCATATAATTGTAACGGACTATCAAAAAACCGTCCAAAGATAAATCATCGATTTGTCGCATATAATTGAACTCGGTTTTATTGTTGAAAATGTTTACTTCATCGCAGAGTTGTGGCGTTATTTTCATTGGCGTTTTGCCACCATCCTTCGATTCCATTATGACTATCAAAATTTCCAAATCATGCATCGATATATTATAAAATTCTCCAAATAGCTGAAAATTTCAATTTTTTTAAAAAAAAATTGTAACACTTTTCTGAATAGTGAATTTGATGGAACTGGCGAAACTTACAGATTTTTCCAAAGTTCCAATTCTTCAGAAAGTTTGAAAAATTGGCAAGCAAGCCTTTTTGCCTTCGGAAGCCTTCGCAATTGGCAAGCCTCAATAATTGCTCGTTCTTGTCACGATCTAACAGCATTAAAAGGCGGACACCGTAGTACGTAGCAGCGCTGGAGATGTTATTTCTTTTCCGTTCTCAACGGATATAAATTTCAGTCTTTTATGATTAATACTACCGACTTATATGACACGAACAATATGCAGTCTTCTTTCATACATTTACTCGAAACCAAAGTCAGCCATTAAAAATTCGTTATCTTTATCAGTTTCAATTACAGACACAAAGCGGACAGTCAACCTATCGGAGCAAATATGGTCAAACAGTTTCTTAATGTTTATACCTTGGGACATCTCGGAAGCAGAACTTAACTTTTTTTTGAATTAAAACTTGTGATTTAATGTTCTTTGATTCAAGTTTGTGCTTTGACCTTTTCCTTCATTAAAAGTTGGACTAACTGCCAAACAAAATTTCACTCTTAGCTTAGGCAAAAAGAATTCGTATATATCTTTTAAAGTAGTTTATGGTTTTATTTTTAGATTGAATAAGTGAAAAAAAAGAGTAAGAAGCTTATGTACATCTCGCTACTATTTAAAAAGGCAAAAACTGGGGTTCGAGCAAACTACGGTATAAAAACTGCATTGATATCAGTTATAATCACAGGTGAGGGTGAGCATATGCTCTACTCATTTCGTTATAAGTTCGGTATTTTGGTTAAGAAACATTGCTGCGCGCTGAAGAAACGAAAGAAACAAAAACTAGTTTGGCAAAGCGCTAATTCATATCAAGATACAATCAATTCTGACAACCATCAAATGAGCCCCTTGTTTGTACCGATCGTTACAAAAACGAAAACGCATGATATTGGAGAGAAATTTATTGCCGCTGACGCAAGAGTTTCGATCGTATGTGATGTTATTAAAAGTTTATTTAATTATGGCATAACAGAAAGTGTAATTCGGCTAAGCTTGACTGGGGAGATAAAGCTGTAAAGAAAAAAAAATTGTATTCGAAGCGATTTTATGAATATTCGCACGAATTGGAGGAAAAGTTCCTATATGAAATCACCCGAGAGATGAACCAAATTCAGTTTTCGCTAGTTCGTGCAATTTTTTTTGTTGTTTTTTACATACGCATAGAGTTCATCACTCTCTGTAGTAAGTAATATGAATCGACAAGCCAACTTGTTTACTCTGAAGTGATTTTGCGAAAAAAACAGCTATGAAAATGATGCTGTTGGCTCATATAATGAGCGATTTTTATAAACTCTTTTCATAAATTCAACCAGTTAGAGTATGTCTATCAGGTATCTCTTGTTAAAACCGATCCATATACGAAAAGTCTTCGAAAAAAATTACTAATTAGCAAAAAAGAACAAGCTCATCGGTCTTGTTTTGATACCTTTCTTTAGTGCTCTTTCTCAGTGAGTATAATAATTGTTCTGAAAAATTGCTTGAAATTCGCCGATTTTTATAGCTTTCTGTTTGCGAATATGCTGCATTCATTTTATTACTTCTAGTTAAAATATCTTTAATATCTCTTGTTTATTTTACGAGCACCTTAAACGTAAAAGGTGCTCATAAAATCTTATAAAGTCCATATTAGTTGGCTTTATAATTCTTCCTTTCTTTGCATGAGCGAATTCATAAGTTTTACGCCACTTGATTGGAACACTGAAGTGCCTGTGTATATATTAAAAATTGGATACTCTCAATAGGCGAAATTTAAAGATAGTTTTTACTCGAAACCTATTTAAACAATCAAAATTAAAAGCGAACCAAAAATGTACGGATTCAGTTTCAATATTTTCGATTTCCTCTTACT
>JPKZ01002484.1:64654-78432 GCA_000803305.1 Toxocara canis
ATATACATATATATATATCGCTGGATGTCGAACCAATCGGGTACACCATCATGAAGTCAACAAGGCAAAAAAAGAAACCTTTGCACGAACTAGAAATTTGAATGGTTTGCGAATGGTTTATTATGAGTTTTCTCATTTATTATCGTTTCTTTTTTTCACAGAAGAATTAATATGCAAAAAATAATACGAACAGAGCATTTTGATACGTAAACATTTAGAAGGCTCGGTTATGATCAATTCATTTCTATACGATCAAATCCTTTAAAAACATTACCGCAACAGCTTTCAGTGTGTTATTTAGCTTAATTACGTGCATGAGACAAAACAGTTCTTTTGTGTTAAAGGCGTCGGAATTGAATACATTATTAGATGTGATGGCATTTGCAAACTACAGGTTCTTTGCTAAGAATCACTTGTGGTTCATCACCAAAGATCGCGGTTAACAATAAGCCAATCGAACCTCGAATTCTCTTGTTGACGCACCCTTTTGGTTAGCGAATCCTCTTCGCACATCTGTCTCAATAACTATAGGATAGAGAATAAAGAAGCTCAGGATTGGTACCGTAATCATTACAGTAGTAAGTAAGAGCCGAAGTGGATTCGAGCCAATGAAGTATCCTACTCGTTGCATAAATTCGACCATACTGTTTGGTATGCAGAATGGCTTGTTATTTGCTGTATGAAAACAAATGATATAAGAAGTACAAAACCACAGGGCTTTTGTTCGGTACGAATAAATACACAGACAGATTATGATCACGACGCAGCTGAAAAGGATAGCTGCGTACAAAGATCGGTAGTTAATATCGTACAACCGACCAATACTGCGTAATGGGTTTGAACTGTGCTCCACAGAGAGCGCTGGGGGAGCTCTTGCTGAGTGTGGAGCCGGAGTCAACAGTTGGAATTGGTAGGATGGGAATGGAAGGAGCGCACTAAGTGGTTGCTTGCTCGAGGCAAATAATGACTACGGCTTTTTGGCAATCTTGTTGAAATGCGAAAGCAAGTCTCCATTGCGGTGGACGGGGCGTGGCGTGTTGTTTTCATGGAGGAATGTTTATTGTGATGAGAATCTAATCTGATAAATGATAAGAACGTCTCTGAACTTTATATGCATGTGACGACAATTTGGCAAACGTGAAACCCATTAATAATTAATTACAAGGAAAACGCCTTGAATCAAACTTTACTATGAATTTTTAAAATTTAACGACAGCCTATCGACTAATCAGATGGTTAGTTTCTTACCGTCAGCATGAAAACTTTAGTAATTTCTTCGATTGACACCTCTAAAAAGCTATCACGGCCTTAAATATGGAATCCTATAATTGTGATTATATCATTTTATATGCTAGACGACAAAGCGCTTAGGCTTGCCAAAATCGCATCATAACACCTCAAAGTAAATAGAATAAATAAACTGGGTATTTTCTATGGCTGGCATATTGTGCTATTTTAAATTTGCAAATCTAACTGTGGACCTGCTTTTGGAGTTCATAAAGTTAAGTGTATTGTTTAGTGTACAGGGACGTTTTTTATGTGATACGTAATCTTTCTCTTTGATAGCAAATAAAATCAGAATACTTAATTATTGTGTGGCTTCTCCTAGCGGGAAGGCACCTGAGGCATTTAGAAGAAGAACAGTTGGTAAACCGGCAAAAGTAACCGCTTCTTATCGGTGTGCGCAATTTAAAAGCGAACACGAATACCTGCGATAAGGTTGACAAGAAATACGCTTCGTCAACTTACTAAACGGATCGGTCCACTCGTTAAAGTGCACGACAGCCGAATATTCAAATTTTATCCAGCCCAACCTCCTGAAGAGTCATTTACTAAAGATTCTTTTTTCAGTGACCTACTTAATGAGATAAGCAACGCCACCGGTTGGAAGTGCATGAAAAGTTTTCCCCCTCCGGAGTTGCTCAGTCTCAGGTTATTATCGTTTCCTCGGGAGTCATTGTCTCGAGCTAGAACGGCTGAATTGTGCGAAGTTTGCTTGATTTTTGTTCCATGAAATTGTGCTGGGTGTAATGTTAAATTTAGCATTTCTCAATCGAAAGGCTAATGTGACGCAGCGTTCACTCAAGCTTACACGAAGTGCTGTGAGAGAGAACATAAAACCTTCAAGCTTAGGGTATTAGGAAGGTCGAAAAGATGCGCGTTGGTGGGAGTGATTCGATGTAGGCACACTCATCTTGCACTTTTTGCATGCTTTTGCACGTTAGATCAACCAGTTTTCATTTGGCATTTCAAAATAACGGATGTGACGATACTTCATCTCCAGTTTTGATGACTCTGGTTCGAGCTCACAACGAATACTCGCATGGCGTCATTTTTTGGAAAGTTCACCGACAAGTTCATTGCGGGCGCAAGGATTCTTTCAATTGCTGCTCAATGTTTGTTGTTTAAAATCGTTAGGGCCTATTTCGAAACCTTCAAATAAAAGTCGTTAGGATCAAGTAAAAGTTTGTCTTCCGTATTAAATACAGGAAGTTAGATTTTAATTTAGGCGACTTTAAACCAAAAGTCATTCTCAAAGGCGTCTTAACTGCAGTGCGCATATAATGAAATCGACTTTGACTTAGGGTTTCACAAATCAGCTGCACTATTTGACCTACTCGTAGATCAACTTGTTTACTGATTTCTACAAGAGTAGATTATCTGGTTCAGCTAGATAGTCTGCTCTTGTTAATACTAGAGCGAGATGAAATTTTCGAATAAAAATCTTATTTTAGTTTAACGACTTCCTCTCATTAGCATGACATCGAATCGAATTTTTCCAATTCAAATCAATGAACAAGAAATATCTTCACGATAAAAAAATTTCAAACACATCCGATATACGCGATTTGGAATGAAGCAAAACGAACAAACACACAGCTCTAGAGTATTGAGAGATGTATGCGTTCGTTGTTTGCAAACGATCAACATTGATCATTAAGTGTCCATATGCGAGATGAACGAATTTAAAAGCGAGTTTTATTCAACAAAACGCACACACACACATACACACACATAAACACACGACTGATGATGGCGCAATATCCGATGTGACAAATCCACGCTCTTTAGTGATAATGATCGACTAGACATGGGCAAAAAAAACAAATGGTACAAAACCATGCATACTCTCGAAACGAAAATATACACAGCGTCTAAATTCAAAATATATTTTGGAATTTCTCAGTATTTTAGGGTGGTGATTGAATGCGGGAAAAAGTGATAATTTTTGTGAAAATTTTGTTCCAGTACTTTTATTTAACTGGAGAAGTCGGAGTTTGGTTGCACGTTGTTTTTCAGGTCTTTGTATTCTCCGTCCTTCTCCTCGTAAGAATGACGCTGTAAAGGAGAAGCTGCAACTTTAACAAAATTCACGGTAGGGACGGCATAGAACGAAGGCAGATTGAATTGTGTCAAATATAACATTCCTCATTTTTCTATCTACCATTTGCAATACTCCATATATTTGAGGAAAAAAATCCCCATAGTTTACTGACTGGTCAACTGATTGGTTGGTTTCCCTAAGCGAACTCTCTACCTAGCAAACCAAACTGAACAGCAACTTCTCCATATTCAAAGATACATTTGAATTAGAACCAATATTATGCTGCATACGAAATCATTTGAATAGCTAAAGAATGACTAGCTGTCAACAGGCAAGAGCGCTGCATCTCACCATTGCGAACTTTTCGCAGCGCTCTAGCACACAAAAGCACTGAATTTCGTCGTAGGTAACGATTAACAAGCTCTAACATCTGATACCACTGAATCCCTAACTAAAATAAGAAGTAAACGGTTGAAGCGTTGTCTGTTACAGCTAGAAATACTATTTTGGCTTGTTGTATTGAAATATTCGCAGCGCTCTAGTACACAAAAACGCTAAATCTGCAGTACTAAATGCCTAGCATCGATAAGAGCGATAGTTGGTTAGTAGCCATGCATGATGCCGAGTTTTGAAGATAAGTTTCTTGTTTGGCCTGCCCAAGTTGCATTCAATATAGTCATATGATGAGCGGTCGATAGAGTAAAGCTGACTGCCGAGTGACGGAATCGGAATGGGGAAGACGGACGAAAAATTAGCCGCAGAATTCGTTCTCGAAAATATGGCATCATTCGGAGAAAAAGAAACGACCAAATAAGCATAAAGATCGGTATACTCACTAAACTTGATGCTTCCTGCAATATATTTATTACTAAAAAGTTTTGTTAAAGTTTATTTCTATTTTTGAAATAAGCAATAACTATTCGTAGGATAGAGAAATCGATAAACTGACGGAAAAAAAAGTTAATGCAAACACTTTTTTAAATAGCTCAAACAGTTATGAGCATTTGTTCGAAAAACGAAAGATGACGAATTTGAATTGCAATCGCACTTGCGAATGGCTTATTTGTTACCTTTAAAATGGCAATTGTTTTCAAACTCAGCGTATTTGAAGCTGCAAGAAATGCGTAGATGGTAATGTTAGTTGCCATAATTATCGAGTATAAGACCGATGCAGTTGCAAATAACTTCGTGGATCGAACATTTTCGCGAAGTTGATATCGTGCTGATAAATTCTCAACGCTTCTCGAAAGATGCAATCTGCAAAACAAATGAAAAAAAAAATTGACAGACAATTCTGACGACCAAAACGTCATGATGGGGGTTTATGTGCAGATACAGTCGTGCTGTTAAGCTTTTCATGTTAGCTTAGACTACCGGAGAGCCAGAAATGTTGCATCCGTAAATGAACCAAATGAAGTTCAGAATAAAAACTCATTTAAAACAGCGAAGGGTTGTATAATGAAGAAGTACCATCTGTATAATCGACCTCGTTCAAATCTTAAATATAAACCGCGTTCCTCACGTTCGCCGGCCGAGCGACCTAAGTTGCAAAAGTTCATGAGTTCAGTCCAAGCCTAACCAAACAATGAGTACGATATTGAGATGGGCAGAAATCTTCATTCACTTATGTGTTGTTGGCGTGTCAAACCATTACTACGAAAAACAACCCCCAAAAGATGAGTAATTTGACTTAGTTAGCCAAATTTGAGGAATAATTGATATTACTACGGCTTGACAAACCCGAACGCTAGCCAGTAAGTTGTTCATTTCACCTCACTTTCGGAATAACCATACAATCAGACCTTAAGTGAACTCGCAAACTATCTTCAGACGTCATTGTAAATCAACCGCTTTGACACAAACAACTACGGCTGTAAAAACTGTTTATGAAGTATACCTTAGTTTTATGGTGCAGACAATATGGATAATTGCAAAGGTGAATGCCGAAAGTATGAGTAAAGGCAAAGTGACGTCGAGCAGTCGAGCCAAATTGAACGTAGTAGTGGCGACTAGTGACGAGCAGTAGGCCATCATTTTGTGTTTTGGGCTCGATGTGCTGAGTGAGTCAACCAGTGTTACTGTAGCTCTTACCCACTGAAATCTTTTATTACGTCTAACTGCTACAGTAATCTGCAACGAAGTAAAACTTTTATTAGAAGCGATTCCTACCGCGAAATAAGCTCATCAACTCACTCGTCGATCGTTGAGCCGTTCGTTTAGAAATTTAGAAAATTGGGTGAGTCACTTTGGCGACTTTCAGGGATATTCTTCTGAGGTATAGCTCTGATTATGTTAATTTGCATGAACAAATCACACTTATTGGCTAGGAGAATTGATTGTAGCATATTTGAACTAGAGCTATACCTCAGAAGTTGATTTGTTCTGAATGGAAACGGTTTGTTCCGCGGAATAGGGGACTATTTTTTACCNACCATTCCACTTGGCATAAGCACTCTAGCTTGAGTGATATGGAGGTCGAGGCGCTTTGTTTTTATGCACAATGAGCGAACCAAAGGAAACCTATCCCGTAAAACTCATTTGAGACATCTGGGGGCATGCTGCTTCTCAGCTTTCGATGAATCTTCTCAGTTGGCACGTCCGGAACAAAAACTGAGGGCGACAAAAAGAGCTTAAATAATGGAAATGACGCATGAGTAACAACTGTTGTGATTCATAATTATATGAATGTGTTAAAGGTGCCAAAGATGCCAGAAATTTTACGTTTTTATACCCTGAACTTTGTAGCTCACAACACATTCTCCCCTCCACCCCCCCCCCAACCCTTCACCCCCATCTCTCTACTCGTTAGGATTGGGAAAGTGAGAGCATTAGTGTATGATCTGAATCCATGGGTCCATTACTTACTAAACAGTCAATCTTGTGCCAGACCCAGGTAACACGTGCGATTTAAGAGAATTGTTGAGGACCCCATTGTTTCACTCACTCACGTACATTATCCGAATGCAATTAGGTTCGAAAGTACGATGCTGATAAACATTAAGAAAACCCAAATATAATTATAACAAAAATGCCTACTCCGATCACATGTTATGATCATGGCTGAACAAGGACGAAATAAGCACTTAAACCTCATCTTATTAGGGGCATTGCATACATCTCAACAACATGTTACTTTAATTATAGAGTTGGGAGAAAATCGCGATAAATTATATTTCTGTATGTCCGGCTACGATGAAAATGGAAACGGGGACTGGTTTCGTTGCTTGTGACTTTAGTAAGTTGATCCACAAAAATTCATGCGTTTATCGCCCAACTTGATATCATGCAGCAACCGTCATTAACTAGAATATGAGAACAAGATAAAGAAGAACATTTCTCTGGTCCATCCTTTATATATGGATGAGAATTTTTATGAAATAAATGATTATTCATAGAAGTACTACGAATGCTTACCGTAGCAGGAACCAAAATAAGGGCAACCAGAGGAATTCTGAGTCTTTCATATTTACAGTAAAATAACAGCGCTATAATGCGCTCAACTGCAATAGCCAAGAACGAATCCAAAACTGCGGACAATGGTAGAGCGCAAATCGCTGCGTTCAGTGCGCAGTGTTCAGAGCTATGTAAAAAAGCGCAAGGATCCTGAAACATGAGTTTAAAAGATCCTGGAATGAAAATGAAGGATCCTGAAACGAATGTATAACGTCATTGAAACAGGGCTTAAAGTTCATGAGTAAACGGAGAATTTTGAAAAATTTCGGAATAGTTTAGGAGATTCTGGACCGGGAATTAAGATGATGTTGAAACAGAAAGTCGGAGCATTCGAAGACCCTACACTGATTGTTCTCCCAACCGAGCAATTGAAATATGACATACAATTGAGTTCCCTGTCCCATTGGAATCAACGTTCAGGATCTCTGATTTCTATTCAAAGTTATAGATGTTTTCGTGTACTCAGGCGATTTTTCGATGCGAAGTATTTAGTTTTAGTCAGTCAGTTGCAGTATTCTTTGGTCTATGACTACAGAAGGCAATCATTAGGATTCAAGTTTACTGCACATGAATTGCACCGATGCCAGAAAGTAATAACCTTTAAAAGTCATTTTTAAAGATTAGTTGAAAAACAGTTTAAACATGTTTGTTTTCAATGGTTCATGAAGTTTGCTAGAGTCGCTTATGACTTTCGTGAACATCGTGACGTTCTTCAAACTATACAAAGGTGTTTCGCTTAATTTCGAAAAATATTGTGGATTAATATTTTCGCCGCAAATTTTGAAGTATTTTGGACCAAAATTTGACTGGTCATGATTGCCGAGCCGAAAAGAGCCTCTTCTCTTCAGATAATGCGCCAAAAGATGCGTAATGAGATGCAACTGTTAATGACGCCGAAGACGTTGAAAATTACGCGTCTTGAGAAAAACTCTCATCAAAATTTTTCGGAGCTTTCAATTAATTTAAGAGAGTTTTGATTTAGTGGTTGCAGGTCATCATAGAGAATTCCTGAATCTTATAAATGACCTTCCATTCTCCGATTGAGAACGGAGAAGGAGAGACAAGGAGGATATGAGAACGTGTGATTCGTAATCAAAGGAATGAAGAAATGGAAATAAAAACCGCTAATGACCGACCGAGTACGTAAATGCTGCCCATAAACTTGAAGCGGATCGAAATGAAGTGCAAATAGTACGCAATGCCATTGCTCCGTATAAATTCGTTAATAAAATACGTAGATTAATGTGAAATAGCTAAAGACACATTTTCATCACATCGTAGCTGAGTTTCCATTCGTATGAACTTCAAAAATTGCATCAGATAGCTGTACAGTGGAAACATGAGCGGAGAAGGGGGAAGGGGAGGGGAGGAGGGTTGTTGGAAGAGGTAGAGAGGGATGGAGGGGGAGAGGGGGAGGGTTGTTGGAAAAGGTAAAGAGGGAGGGAGGGGGAGAGGGGGAGAGTAGTATGAGTATGCTTTCTGCACTTCCTCACGAGAACAGGAAGTATTTTTTCACGGAATTCCTGTTCTCGTTGGAGAAAAAATTCGATGAGAAACTGCGATGACTAAAATTCCACCTCGATTTAGCATAGTGGGTTTGAGGTAATTCGATGTGGAACTTGGGAATAATTGCGAGGATCATAAACTACTAATATCCTTTAGCCATCCATAAATTTTCATAGCTGGCCATCTTAGCTCTTGGGAATCCTACTAGCACCTTTCGGTTCCATTGCCTCGTTCAATGTTACATTTGTCAGCGAAGAAGTTCAGTGAAATGGTTACAAATTATTTATAAAGGTATCAGCACAGCTTTGTGTTTTCGCAAAAAAAAAGCAAGGAAACAAAGAACAGTAAAAAGGAACGGACGAAATAATACGACCATTGGTGACCAAATTTTGTAAGTACTTAATATATTGCCATAAAAAAATGCGCTACTTTCTTCCCTCATAGCTAAATTCAACCGCTTTTGTATTTTAAAGCTTTTCATTGCTTAATTAATTCACGAAAACCTTATGAGATTGATATGAGTGAAATAAAGTGGAAAATATTTTCCGCAAAAGAAAAATTAATTAGCGTTTTTTTCTAATTAATTAGCGTATTTTTTCTATGAGGATATTTTATAAACTGAAAAGGAAAAAAAAAAACGAAACGACCAACCTGAGAAATTAAAATAAAGAAGCATAGACAGCTGCAGAAAGTTAGTCCAATTGTATTGATAATGACTATGGAAAATTGTGTGACAATGAACCATGCGTCCGTGTAAATGTGTTCAGCATCCGAACAATTGCCTTCACCTACGAGTAGTTTCATTTCTGCAAAAAAAGAAAAAAAATTAAATAAAACTTCGTTTAATAACCATTGTGCCGCATAACGCATTTTATAGAATCAACATCGAATTGAACAAAATTCATAGAATAGAAATGAAATGAACTACTCGTAGGTGAACAGTAGTAGTGTTACAATGTAGAATTACGCATAAAGTAGAATCGGATAAAATTGGGACAGCGTACAATTTTGTTGAAATTTAAAGAACGTTTTCCGGCCAAATTTATGAAGTATAATAAATAACTCGAAAATATCGAAACGATAACGTGAGGAACTTTTGTAATATTCCAAACAACAATTAGCATTTCCCTTATTATTAATTTAGTAAAATTGTTAGCTAAACCTATTGCATGCTACAACGAAAAACAAAGCGCTCATTATGCTATCATCAGATTCGGGTTATCATGACTCAAAAGTCAAGAAAAAGAAATTGCATATTGAAAGGCAGCGAAAGGTTTCTGAAAAAAAAAGATAAATTGAAGATAATAGCTGAGCTAAATAGCTGGAAGTATCTGAGCTCTCTATGGAGACGAAATCAATGAGCATAGAATGGACTATTTAAAAAAAGGGATTTTATTTTCGCTGTCTTCTCAATGACTGCCATACCCATTGTATCTTTGTGAGCTTCAAATGCATTTAAATGCTTTTTGAACATCATGAATGACGACGGATGGTGCTGTGCCTCAAATATTCAGCATGGTGGTTGTGTTAGGACAGCTTGTGCTGCACCTAATCAATAATGGAACGAACGGGACAGAAAGATATATTCCGATAAACATAACGGAGCAAACTGTTTGAATCACAGACCGGTCATAAAAGTAACAGAATCACACTTACCACATCACCTAAGAGAGGCGAAATAAACGAGTGAACATAAAGCGATTCTCTAATGAAGTTCAATGACTAGAAGAAAACAACAAGGAAATTAATAGGGGGAAAAACTGCCTTCGTATGTGATGTTGCAATACAGATCCTGCATGAAAAGCAGCGCTATACCAAGCGACACGTAACCCAATGCGACTATTCTATACAGTTCTTTAGCAATGATAGCAACTGGGAACGCTCAGCTCTTGCGAAGGTGATTCGTTCACAACGTAAGATGATGCGAACGAGAGAGTGCATAAATCCTAACTAAACGCACGGTTTAGTTGCCGACAGCAGTGACTGAGGCAACCGACTATTTGAACGGAGACCTGAATTGTCACAAAGGTCTTCGAGTTTCTTCCAAAATATTTCTTAAAGGAACACAGTTTACAAAGACATACAAAAATGTACGACAAATAATGTAACAATAGAGAGTGCTACACTAACGAATACAAGCGCTCGCGAAAACAAAAAGTAATATAAGTAATTATGTGTTTTTCATGTCTTTGCTCAATAACACTGCTCATTTATTACCTATGGTAAAATCGCATAACTTTGGTGGATTCCACGAACAAGCGAAAAATCGGAAGGGAGGAGGTGGGGAAAAAAATTATCGAAGCTGCTGAGAAATGAGTTTGATTTTTCTCACTTGTCATACTACTTTACTTAACATCTTCTTACAGTCATTGAAACGGTTTTTAAAAAAAGCACATAAATTTCGATTTTTCACAACATTTGTCTCACTTACTGGTCTCTCCACACACATAACCGCTTTCCAGTAAACTTCAATTTCCAGTAAGTGATAAAAACATTACACTACTGCTCTCGCATGATCATTGTTCTTTGCGTCGCTGAAAGCGATTCAAACGTGCTTGTTGGAGCACTCAAAAAAATTTTCTATAACCTGCATTTTGAGTCACTGCTATATGTAATTCGGGAAAATTTGCTCCCATAAATGTTTTGAAAATTGAACGTAGCACTCTTTCGTGATTCTCAGGAATGCAAACTAAGAAATGTGCGAATGTAAGCAAGAAGATGTGAAAGGACGGAAGAGGTTTTATAGGCGATAAAGCTCTTCGGATCGTTTGCATGACCCGACAAGTTCTACTTATGCATGTCCAATAACGGTTAACTGCTACGACATGAAATTATGGTGTTGACATTAAACGTTTGGCAGAATCGCGTTGAACCTGAAAAAAAAAACAAGAAATACCAAGGGAAATAGAAGTTCGTTGTGCCAGGTGAGCGCTTTATCGCTTCATTAAAAGCTGGCGCTCCTGCTATAGTTAAAGATTATTACCCTCCTCCTATATTTTTCATTTTTCCTCAATGACGACTTCTTGTTGTTTAAATTGTTAGAAGTGGTTTATTCTCCATAATTTGAAAAAAAAAAACAACAATAATAACGTGCGTGACCTTCGCTTTTTTTCTTGTTGACGACATGTTTGAGTTACTCTTATTAACAGTAATCATTTTGTGAGCGTCTTATGCCTCAACTGTTTCGTTCGATAACGCATTTATTAGATATGCTACATGCACAAATAACAATGCGATCAGCGGATCGAATGAGTCTGTGTGCGCTATGACAACGTTCCAACTCGAAAAGAGAGACAAATTATATGAATCAGTGAATAACGTAAAAACAAAACGCATAGGTCTCTGTATCCATGAAATTCGTTTTTCAGCTGCACTTCGCGTCATAAGCTTACGAAAAAAAATCATGAGCTCTTCGTAACGAAAGGCCATTTTCAGTTCGTGACAATGCCAACATTTAGCCGATGCATAAATTATACACGTCAGATGATGCCAAACTAGTAGTGATCATCAGCGGATATAGACAGTTACTATTGTTTTTATTAATTACTAATTCTCGTCAGCTTTTAACAAACCAGAAAAATGAAATAGCACTATTGGTAAGAAATAATCTTTCATAACTTAAGCCAATTGTTCATAACATGGCACCTCAATTCGCTCCCACTCGGCACAACGATTTCCCTCCTATTTTTCTAGCTTGCTGCTACGTATGTAATGTTTGCGGATTCAAGAGAAAAAATATATCACTACCCTTTGTAATTTCGTGGTCATCAATCACATCACCCATTGTATCAGTTTCGTTTCACAAAAACAACTATTGGGAATGAGCTCCTATGCTTGCAATCAAATGCGTCTTTGCAGCGCCATAAGTTAGACCAAGTTTTATCAAATATTGAAAAATGTGTAACAATCATGAGTTGGCATGGAAAAGTAGAACTTGCTTGCGCATGTAAAAAAAATTCTTTCGAAAACGTTCGAAAATTTCAAAAAAATTTTCATTCTAGCCGTCATTTTTTTTGTGAGATATGTGGGTCATGATTTTTCCTCAAAATCGGGTGGAACGGATTTCGTTTAAGCCCATTTTATCGGAAGACGCGTTGAGTTTTGAGGATAATATCAAATGGGATTAATGAGTTAAGGATCATTTGTGGGAAAACATATCGCCGATGGCTGCTGAAGTTCCTCTTATGGTTAGTGGAAAACAATGCTGAGAAAAAGGAAATCTTTTGATGTTGATCTTTTCTGAAGATTAATCAGACTTGGACCCTACCAATGTAGAGAGAGTCAAGAATTACACTGACGATTTTCTTTACTTTGCTCTTGAGGCTCCGCCTCTTCACTTACGTTCCATTTTTTTTTTCCATCTTGTATGTTTATTGGCGAACGATTACGTACGAAATGCTATTAGAAAAGAAAAATGCTGTTTGAGGGGTAACTAGGTGCATACGTGTCCCGCCAAAAACCGAATCCCCTCCGCCCCCATTCCCCCACCCCAGTCCTGCAATGGCACTCTAATAGGAATCTAGTGACTTTTCTTGAATGGGAACAACAATTTTCGTCTTGTCTATGTTCCCAATATAGACAAGACGAAAATTGTTGGTCTTGTCTATATTGTACTACAAGCCGCAAGAAAAAGAAAACGCTGCATTGACGTCGTATGTTTCTTAACACAGGACGCACCTCACAAGAGAGCACTCATTAACGTGCGTGTCGCTAGTGATTTGCTAGCCGTGTGAATGAAAACGTAACGCACCACGGCTCGAAGTTTGGTGGGCTTTAAAGAATCGCTGATTAAATATTTTCGTCATCCTATTTTTATTGAAAATAGTGGTTTTGTTTCTAAAAAAAGTTATTTCAACAATAAAGACTGCAATGATAATGACATCTCGTGAAAGACTGCGAAGGTTGTACTCCATGGCGCAATGATCTGGCCAATGTTTTCAGCCCCGTCCTCCACCCCACCTCCTCTCACCCACTCCACCCTCCCCCCATCCGCTCTAAAATTCCTCCGCTGTCAAAACGACTCGTAATTTTGCTATACTCAGACACTTTCATGATCGTGCGGATCAACAATATCGGCAATCACGCAAAGAAGTTTTTTGTTTTCAAAGCTGCCAGTAACAAGTTATAGTCACAATGGTAGCTGGTAAATACGAAACTCGCCGATGTGCTGAAAGCATCAAGAAATCGCTTCAAACATAGACTCTAAACATTGTCGATGATGTTATTTTCTACTTTTTTGTTTCGGCTATATAACCTGTAGCTCAGTGGTAGAGCTCCCGCTTCGTATGCGGAAAGAGCTGGGTTCCATTCCCGGCTGCTAACCCGACGGATCGTCAACAGGTTGACCACCAGACGTTCCGAAAGATTTAAACAATCATGCGTGGGCATGGTTGTCAGCTGCATCGATACGGGAATCGATGAAAGTACAGCTGCCTTTGCATCCCTTTGCATATATATGTGTATATATCATATACATACGCAGCATATAAAATAT
>JPKZ01002484.1:108760-119308 GCA_000803305.1 Toxocara canis
GGGAAAATTTTTGAATGCTCTCTGAATTTTTCATTTATTTTTACTGAAATAATTACTCGTTAATCGGGAATTTTTTTATGACTCTATTATGAAGACTATGGGATTCGAAAAATGGTTTGTAGTTTTTTTAAAAAGAGATTTAATACTTTCTTTTGGTAAAACGTTGCACAGTTTTCATTATGTGAACTAAATATAGCGGAAGTAAAGATCCGTAAAATGTTTGGAGTATTATTCGACTAGTTTTCATAGACTTCATTGGATTAATGATGATACGGTCATTGATAATTTCATTTCCGTTCATAGCGCATTTTGAAAACTTGTTGAACATCTGACTTGATTAAGGCCACATAATTAAGGAAGCAGAGATATATCCATAGTGTTTTGTTGACTTAAACAATTTTTTTTTTGACTTTTGCATGATGATATTTTTAGCGGAATCGCAGCTTGCTTCCTTCCCATTGACTTTTCGCGACGTGAATTGGGCTTTTGAAGGGAATTTTCAGTAAGCGGTCTAGGTTTAGATACGAAATTTACTGCATGGCAAGAGCGATGGCATTGACGTCAACAAGATAGCAGATCGTTAGTAAAGCGTAATCATATAAGTATGTTATAGTCCTCTTGGGATCAAACAATGGATAGGCCATGTCGAAGAGCGTGCGAAAATTAGAGGCCATGAAAAGTATTACTTATATGTTGAATAAATGTCTTTTTTTTCTTTACTGATTAATTGAAAGTCACATTTTGTAGTGGTTGTTTTTTTACGTCTAGTAGTAGTATCCGGAGAGGCGTGTTTTGCGTAATATTGCATGCAAGGCTTTAGATCAATGAGAGGCGTGCGTGAAGGTAATTTACTGCGATGAGACATGAAATCGCCTCATCTCCGATGATATATGAGGCAGCAGCGGTGTGCTGAGGTTGCATTTGTGTGTGTATGTGTATATGTGTATATGTGTATG
This sequence comes from Toxocara canis, assembly GCA_000803305.1. Classification (NCBI taxonomy): domain Eukaryota; kingdom Metazoa; phylum Nematoda; class Chromadorea; order Rhabditida; family Toxocaridae; genus Toxocara; species Toxocara canis. Next base: position 109,717 of record JPKZ01002484.1, read on the forward strand.
TATGTGTGTGTGTGTGTGTGTGTGTGGTTGTATGAATGTGAACGGACAGGTGGGTATGGGGATTGGGAATGTGCGGTTCGGTTTTTCGATTGCTGAATGTATGCCAATTATTTTGATGGTTGCTGCAAGTCGTTACCTTCATTGCTTCTTCCTCCTAATGGCCATCTATGCTACTAATCGGTGTGCTGCCGTGCTCGACACTGTCTCATTTAGTTGGCTTCTTTCATTTATATTGTCCCGTCACCAAAACATTACCGCTTTCACTTGTTTTGCGCGGTTGACTGCGATTGTTTTGAATGATTGGATATTAAAGTAGTTGTTGGAGGGAGGGGAGATGTGAAAATAATTGCGAACATTGTCGTTGTATCGTTTGTTGTGGAGGGGAAGGGGGTGGGAAGGCAGCGGGAGGGATGGCATTTTGGCTAAGAAGTTTATGTGGAGGAGCGGCAGGTGGTGAAAGGGAACGATACTTTTTTTGTGTGTGAGAAGTGACCGAGATTCTGGATCGGTCTCTGTTTTTTTTTAAAAAAACAACGTTTGATATTTTGACTGATTTCAGTGATGAACCAACTAAATGCTCACTTATTAAAGAGACCGTATTAAGATGGAGAAAGAGCAGGCTAAAGGTAATATACTCGAAGTATTCATTAGCAAGTTCTTAGCTATCTAACCGACATTTTTTCCCCCTATAGATAGCAATCATTTTTCACTGCTTATGGTGCTGGAATTTTGCGTAGTAAAGCTCGACAATCGTTTTTTCATTGTCCCATGACTATATCATTCACATTTTGAAGGCATCATTAAACGCTGTAAAGCTTGTTATTCTTAGATGGAAATAACTGTATTTGTTGAAGGGAGCGTACGCAGCCGCAGTTATTTAATGGCAGTTAAATAGGGAATAGAGACTAACGATTTAAGTATTTGATTAAGGCGCAATAAACGTTCTATCGTTTAAGAAGGAATAAATTAAGTGTACGAGCAGTTATTAACTATCAACAGTTGACTGTTTGGCTGGATGTAGGAAAGTCGGCCTCGTAATGCTTTTGAAATTATTTTTTTTAAAATTTGTTAAATGAAATAATCATTCAATCATTTAAGTAATTATAAAGCATAATTCAGTTCCATTTAATTAACCTCATTTCGAGCTTCTTTTTAACATCAACGGTTTGAGCGTATTTCTGAGATACTAATTGGAACGTTGATTTGTTTTGAACCTTTTTTTTTTTGTAAAAAATATACCTCGCGAAGACGGAATTGACCGTTTAAGCAGTCAAGTATTTTATTCGTAAGAGAGACGATGCATATATAGTTGTGCATTGTAGTGCCTCTCGTTAGTTTGTGTGCTAATCAACTGGAAAAGAAAAGGACGACAATATACTTATTGTTATGTACTTATTCGTATAAGTTAGATTGTAGTTAAGACCATATAATGCGTTGAGTATAGATGGTATAGTAAGTTTATGCTACCTTATATGAATATCTATCGAATATGCGTCTGCAAAACAGCAATGTTCTTGAGCATATACTATTATGTACTTAAACTCAAGCAAGCATATGTACATCTCTTATGTACATTTCTGTCGTTGTGCTTTGCCTATGTGTCTTTGAGGTAAAATTCTTAAGGGGAAACTGTTGGGGAATATGCAGTCGAATATGCAGTTGGGGAATCGTAAACAAACGCATATTTAAGAAAAGAGGAAGTAAGGGAAACGTTTAAATTAATAATAGATTCATTTATGCGTTTTTATGTGTCTATCAAAATAGTGCGCCCTCTCTTGTTCGGTCTTCAGTCACCAACGATTGCGAAAATGTTAGGACCCAATGTAATTAATGACCAACAATGTTAAAAGACGGCTGTTGCCTATCATATCTTTCAGCGTTATTCCATATTAAAATTACCATTCCCCGAAATGGTCTTTCGTTTAAATCATTTGATTCATGGGATAGCTCCGGGTTCGTGGAATAGCTCCGGAATCATGGTATAGCTCCGGGATTAATAATTCCGAATCACTAAGTTGCAATATAATATATATATTCCATAAGTGAGTTATATCTTTCTTATAAGACTGAAGCAGGTCTAGTATATGTTTTATAAATGAACGATGTTAAAGGAATCCTCATCTATAATTTGATATTGGAGATAAGTGGCAATCGTTCAGCGCTAAAGCGCTGAGAAGCTGAAATGAAATTTCTTTTTTTTTTCAGCGAGAACCTCTTAAGGGGAAATGCCTAATTATGACAACAGATTTGCATTCGTTTCTGTGATGGAATTTTCTTTACAAGCAATACAGTGCGCGTAAAGTGGTGCATTTTGCAAAGTTTTTTTTTTTCGCTAAATATTCGCTGAGGAAAACGTTCTGATAAATTACGTTTTTTAGGTGAGGGGAGGGGATGTAGAAAGAAGGTATAATACATCTGGCAAGTTTATAAGTAACAACCAATTCTGTTATAATTCCCTTCTCGGGAACTATCCGGAAGCACTTATTGCATGACGAAGGGTGACAACTTGATAACATGTCGTTTTTCTCGTAGCCGAAATTTGGGATGGCTTGTTGCTTATCAGTGATCGTATGGGAAGCGAAATATTGTGCAGTTCGAGCCATTACCTTACTGTTTTTCAAAACTGAACTGTCCCATTCACTTTTTGTTAGACTGTTCCATGCATTTATTTGTTCTTCTGATTTAAAAAAAAAAGTTGATGAAAAGAATGAAATTAGATGAGTTAAGTGCCCGCCTTACAAATCGTTGGATTGGTGACCTTATGGACAGAGTAGTAACTTGGGAAATGGATGAACAAAACTTGATTCCGCTTAATCTTCCGTTTTTTTTTTCTGTTTAACTAAGAGGGATTTATATTGCAGTGTCGGATGCGGATCTTCGAACACATTTGAGTGGTGGTGAAGCAGTTGAAACGGTGGTTAGTGGTGCAACTGCTGGTGACGCGTTTCAACAAGCAACTGCGATAGCACAAAGCGGTCCAACAGTAACGTACGTTAGTAGTGGACAAGCTTCTCTAACGTCTTCGGAAGGTGATTTCGTGCAAGCAACCGCAGCAGCAGCAGCAGCAGCAGCTAGTCAGGCGGAAGGCGGGGTTTTGATACCGCAGGGTACGGACGACGGCGAGCAAACGCCTCAATCGCAACACATCAGCACCATGGACGCGTATCCTCTAGCGCAACATATCAACACAGCGTACTGGTTAAATAATACGGGTTATGGAACGCACACTGCTGGTGGTCGTGAATGGTGGTATAGCACGCTTGTTGTTGTTGTTGGCTGTGCAGTGTTGGCTGATGTGAGCTCGGTGGGAAAAGAAAAGTGCGCTTTGACGAAGCGAGTCACATGAGATATAGACGAATGAGATACATTTCGTTGTAAGAGGTCGAGGGAGGGTGCATAGGAAAAAATCACAGCTAAAGGCTTTTTTCTCTACATGCCTTGTTTTCTTTTTGAAAAGTTTTTTTTGTTTTTGTGGATATTTCCACTATGCTAGTAAACAGAGCGCAATCGTCACGGAAATGGATAATGAATGTGGTGCGGTCGGATGCTGAGGGTCGTTGCATGGTAGAGAATTGCTTTTCGCACATCTCTGCCGAAGGCTCAGAATATTGGTGAAGAAATAAGCGAATCGGAAAGAACACGAATTGCGCGTGTCGATGGACAGTGATCGCCATGAGAGCGCAACATTGTGTAGCAAGATATTCAGACGATTATTGAGCAGTTGACGAAGGGTGACCGACAAAGGATGACAGAGAGGACAGATGATCTTTTGGAGGGTTGTGGAGGACAGGGGATGGGGGAAGGAGTTCCTGTGTTTGCCTGCGTACACTGGAGTTTACAGCTATATTTATTAGTTACTTGCCAGTATGAAAAAAGTACTTGCTTAGAGTAGTTAGATCGCTAAGCTTGACTCTGTTTTCGATGTTGTTCTCTTCACTATAGAACAATTTTAGATACAGCGTCTTTTTTTCTTTTTGATTTTTGAGCATTTAATTTGATTCTATTTTTGCTACGTCCGCTTCTACTCGGTATTACATTGATGTAGCATAACTTGTGTATGATTAATAATAACTCGATTTTGGCAAGTATTTGGGGTGGTCGTAGCGTGTGGATTGAGGCATAATAAGAGGATGAGTTTATGAAGCTGTTGGCATACGAGTTAAGCTAACATAGAAAATTTCTGTTCAATAATGTGACGAAGTCGGATGAAGCCAGTAAAATGGCGAAATTGAAACAAAATTTTGTTGAAAATATTTGCTCGGTGTTCACGAATCGTAAAAATTTGCGATTAGGATCGTATTTTGATGGCTATCAAAAATACTCAACAATTTATTGGTGACAACAATTCGATGATCGTTGAAGGCCGACTCAAGCCAGTCAACACTAACTTCAACGAATTTTTGTTACTTGAATAGATGAGGGCGAGCGCATACGTATTGTATTGTGCGGCATTGCACTCTAAATGTCTATCTGCGGCTCATGCGGCTGCTTTTTTTGTCCAACGCATCATAAAATAGTTCTACAGTCACTTACCTTGAGCGCGATGATGTCATTTATTGGAGTGAATAGGTGATGATATGCTCATTGTTCGTTGTCGACTCAAGTTTCACAATGTGGCACTAGGCGTGAGTACAGTATCACCTTGAATAGACGGACAACTTTGATGACAGAATCTGCTAGATGACAGTGGACGACTCGGATGGCACTGTCGACGTAGGAGAAGTCATTGAAAAGAATGGTTGGTAAGTGGCAACCAGCGTTAACGTCACAGAATCGCAAATGCTTAGAAACGGAGGGGTGCAGTCGAAGTGATGGAATGCTATGGAATGGTAGGTAGGTAGGTGCAAGTCGCTGAGGACGTCGTTTTGCTTAGGAACCATTGGGCCGTCGGTGGTCGTCACTCTTGCTTCTCGTGTGTGGAGTGCATACACATACACACTCATAGGCGCACATACACACATTTGAACGTCGTCGTATAGGCCAGATCGCAAGCGAAAGACTTCATTGGTATCCAAGGAAGTTGGGACACACGCTATTGACGACGCTTTCTTTGGTTACTCGGATGACTGCTTGGCGTTGACTGGACGCACACTGGCTTAGGCTGAGTTGACTCTTCGGTTGCTCGGCGGCCACTCAATTAGTTATTGGCCGTCGGTTTAGTGTGTACAGAATTTGCGAAATTCTAAAAGTGATTTCATTTTCAAGCTTCTTTACGAATAAGATTTGTAGGGTCGTTTGCAGTCTGATAGCCCCTTCCAGTGAAATGATACGAAAATACTTTGGATAGAAAAACGCATTTGCCTGACGAAATGTGCAGGAAAATTGTAATTGGTAATTTTACTGCTCGGGTTTTTGAAGATATCGAGAAACAACTTGAATCGAATGTGATAAATGTCAATATCGAGCAACGATGAGTTGACATAGTAAAGAAACTAAGGATGCGTTAAAGAATATGCTTTACCTCTAAGATCCAGTGCCTAGTTCTGGCCAATGATAGAAGTATGTGTGCGTTGGAGTGCAGTCAGTTTGGCGGAGAGAGGGCATGAAGTGATGTCGTTGGCAGCGCTGCGCTTCGAGTACGTTAGAGAAGGAATTGCTTTGATCAGTCGACTGACTCAGTAATACTGCCCATATAACTTCAAATATAAGCGCTTGACTTTTTATCCTTCATTGACAATCGTTTGAAAGCGGTGATATGCCGTACCGTCGGTGTTATGCAGGAGATGAGTCGTTGTTGGAAGAGTTGAGTAGTCCCAGGAATGAGATTTTTTTTGGATCAGATGACCAACTGATGGTTTGTCGATTCAGCAAACGGGAATATAAACGACCGATTGGCATCTTTTCGTGAGTCGTCACAACGGGTGAGGGTGCGCCGTGGTGTCGATGTTGTAGAGGAGTCGTCTAGGAGACGGTCGGTTGGTTATATGTGTAGTTGGTTGGTTTGGTTGCCTTGCCGATCGTCAAGGGTACGACCCCGCGCGATGTGAGAAGCAGATGACAGCAACGGTGTGTGTTGTTAGGTATTTTGTAGCGCCTTGGTAACGTTATCTAGGCGTGCTAGCTAGCAACTAGCAACTTGCACAATTGCTAAAGCAGTAACCAACATCGTCGTATTGCGAGCTGATTTCCTGACTCTCCATATCTATCTATCATCTTCGATAATAATTTTCGGCCTTCGGCCATAAGTGACGGGCGTAGGTAGCAGATCTGCCGCAGCTAAGGGGTTACCAGATCGACCTAATTTTATAGCAGGGATCGAATCATCTACGAATGGTGAGTATCTGCTTCGCTTCTTTCCCTCCCCCACCCCTCCCGCCCTCCGGTCATGTTTGACCGAAATATGAAGATGAGAATCCGATTTGTTTTTTCCTCTTTCTCCCTTTTCTGGGGTAAAGATCATCTCTCTTGCTGTAGATCTATTGACTTTTGGTTATTCGTCGTTATTTTTAATTTTGGGTGGTCTTAGTTGAGGCCGTGGAGCTGTTTTCATAAAATATTGTGGGCGTAGCACATCTTCGCTAATAAACGTGTTCCCGTTAAGGTACAGAATGTACTCCTCTCGTTTTTGTTTTTGTTAAATAGGAAAAGCTTCGATTTTTTGTGCTTTTCAAAATCTTTTCATTTATTCAAGAATTTCGTAAATGATTTCTATGTTTTACCACAAATTTCCAAAAGTCATTTCTCTTTTACCACAAATTTCCAAAAATCGTTCCTATATTTTGCTAAAAATTTCTATATTTTTTCGCGAATCCTTCCTAAGCATTGTTTATGTTTGTGTTAGATAGTTGTGTAATATTTATTTATGGTTGTTTATAAATTTTGTTAGCGAGATCATATGAGGAAAAGAGAAGGGATCTTTTGCGCTGTGGTTGTGCACTAATAAATGCAAATGATGCGGTTAAGAGCAACGGCCGCCTAGCTTGTCGCTAAGGTGTTGTGTTGTGCAGTCATGGTAAACTCTAAGGTGATTCCCACTCGCACTGCCCATATAAATAAGGCAGTTGAACAAGTGCATACTACTACCATGTAGCGTTGTTGATCGTACACGGGTAGGCCTGTGCACAGCTGGTGTTCGGTTGCAGGAAACGGGAGACGGGGCAGTAGCCATCCGCAGTTAATTGCTTGTTCGAACTGGCTTCCAGTGCTCACCCAATTGGTGATCTTCAGCAACCATGAATTAGTTGCTAGCACTCGCCACATACACTGATGACGGGAAATTGAGGAGGGAAAGGATGTCTGTATGTATATGGTACTGGTTGTTTGCACACATAGATAGTTGAGTTGTATCGTTTCGGATTTGGTATGAACGTTGTATGTTGAAGGGATTTAGGTTCGTGAACCAAAGATTCTCGCTACGTTTCGATGCACTTGAAAAGGAGACACTTCAAGTAGTTCTAGCTTTTAGTCCTTAACAGTTTTGTTTTCATTAAGATGATACTTTATAAGACGGTTTCGTTTTGCATTTCTGAATATATTTTCCGTTCCTATTCGAATGTCTGTCTATTCTGTATTTGTTCCCACCTTACCCTAACGTTCTTATACGTTCTCATTCCATGTAGCCAGTTAATTTTTCCCATTCTTTCTTGATCAGTATATGAGCACTGATAGCCGATTCAAACTCTAGATTATTATAAAGTACGTGCGTTAATACGGGGCATATGCACACGTATGATAAGTTGATGATAATTTTGATTGCTTGTAACGAAATATGGAAGCATTAGCTTATTTTGCTATAATTCGAGCGCGGTTTTTTATTTTTATTTTTCAACAAAAAGATATCTAAATTTATTGTCGATTGACGTTTACGGCAAATGATAAATTGAAAATCGTTGCATTTCCACTGATGTGTTCAACATTGTACAGTAAATCTGAAATGGTTTGGAAAATCTCTTTCACGGGATTCTCTTTTTTCGTCGTTCTTTCTCAGTTTGTATCCCTCTTTTTTTCATATAACATTTTTTGAAACCATATGCGGCCTCAGTGAATGGAAGAGGCATAATGGCAAATTCATCGATGCGTATCACATGTGATAAATTATGTGCTCAGAAAGAAAGAAAGTCTTACGCCTCAAAAGGCATGGCAATTAGGCAGGTGCGCTTTTTATTTTCATGATGGTGAAGCGCGTGAACATCTTTCTATAAGGAGAGCCGCATAGCACACGTTCATCTGTAATTCCATTCGCTCACCTGCTGTCCCGTATATCTATCTGTATATCTGTTTTAGCCATGTGCACTGACCCGCATTTGCATGTATGGACATTTTCTACGCAATTATTTTCTCGCTAGTCTCTCGCATGCTAAAGTATTTCTTCTTTTCACGTGTCCCACGCACAGCCTTTCTGGTTTTTTTTTCCTCTATATGTCTAGACGTCGTAATAGTGAATGAAAGATGAAGTTGATCTAGTAGAGAATAACAGCAGCGAACGTCTGCACTTTCGTATGTCACAATTTGAGCTAGATCGGTCGGTTTATGCAGCTGTTCATTTTTTGCTAAATTCGATAATCATTGACTATATAGGTTGAAGTGAAAGTTAGATAATGAAGAACTAAAAAGGAGTAGTTATTTTTATATAAAACAATATTTCGAGGTTTTGTTAAAAATTAATGCAGCTACACAGTTGTGTTATGTATCGGTTGGGGGGCTATTTCGGTTTTGTATGTATTTTTTTGAATCGATCTGTGAATCAGTTATGTAACTGCAGTCACAAACCGTTTATGACTTATTTTACAGTTTTCATTATTAATGGGACTAATGTTCAGCTACGATGAATTAAGATTTTCGATAATTTGCGTATGCCGAGCAGGCTATTTGCTTAGGGGTCTTGGAAAGGTCAGAGCTCATATCACTTGGGCAAGTCGACGTATGAAAACTTGACAAACAACTGGTTCAGTTTAATGGTGTCACTTGAGAATTTTTTTGGAATGTGATGTTTCGTAAGCGGAACTCGCCGATTAAGGGTCGCCAGTCGTTGTTCTCGAACGGTTTTCTTCATCAACTGGGTGTTTGAAACAAGATGAGGTGAACATTAATGGTTTCTTGCAGGAACACCACGTATGTATATACGACCGACTACCCGCCTTATTATCAAGTGAGTTATTTTCTTTTCCAAAATAAAGCACAATCAACGAGCATGAAGGCCAATGCCTATGCTGCTTTTAAACATGCAATACGCGTGTGAACGCATTAATTCCTCTTCACTTAACTGCTTACGTTAGCGAACAATGATGTTGCTTCTGATCCATTTGTAAGATAATTTTTCGTCCACGTAAAATATAATTAATGAAGATGCATGTATATAATTAATGAAGATTTATTTAAATGCTATTGCATAAGCTATCATGGAACTGATTCCAATATTTTGACGACTTGGTGAATTAAACAAGTTGTTCGGCATATATTCGAGATCGCTTGGGACAACCAAACCTCACATCTTTCCGTTAGCTGGCTAACATAGTAATGATATGACTAGAAGTCAGAGGCTCCTCTAAGCTGCACGGACACTTATGCTTAAAAGAGCAATACCCTGCCGTCTTTCCCAGCCGTCAAATATTCTGAAGTGTAGCCAAGGTATCTCTTTCTCTCTTCATACTCC
>JPKZ01002484.1:141422-188905 GCA_000803305.1 Toxocara canis
CTGGAGAGGGGGGGGGGGGAGGAGGGGGAGTTGCGAAACCGGTAGTGAGTTGGCTTGTAGGGCCACAATTGTCAAGAAGGGGACCGTTCGCAGAATACCTTGAGAGTCACCATCTCGTTAGGAGTCTTTTATTGCATGAACGCGATGGTTGACCAGGTAGTGCGCACTGGTCTAAGTTTAGGTTCAGCATAGACTTTATCTTTTGAGAGTTTTGTAGTGCAATGATTCAACTAATTTAGTCTATAATCTAACCGTGCATCATCATTGGATTCTGTATGCCAATTTTTCTCCATAAAGGCAGTTGACGGTCAGCTGGTGCTTCAAAGAAATAAGATAATGAAGACAAAGTCCGTTCCTTTTATACAAAAATATAGACTTCAGCCACTCGGCTATGCGCTGTATTGTAGTTCGATGATAATCCGTGATCTCACTTTGCGATCGGCGCAATCGTTTGGCTCATTCCATCTCATTCGGCTTCTCTACGATGAATACTTGTTGTATTTGGTGGAGTTAAGGTTAGCTAAAGCGGCCAATAAACCCGTCATATCGATTATGGCACAGGTATGTTAATTTATTGATGAACATATTGCTTTACTTTTTAATAAAGTACGATTTTGCAGTTTGCATTTACAGGGCATACGACGATGTCGTGTCTGTGTGTGTATGCGTGCTTTATTGTTTAGATAGGTACTTTTGTCTTATGTATATCAGTTGGATTCAATGCGAAAGCCAATGAATCTAGATTTACGAAATTTGATGAGTGCCTCGGAAGAAAGTCTAGCGCTTTTCAGTTCACACATCAATTTTTAACGAATTTTGGATAATTAAAAGCGCAGAAATTGCGTTCATTTTGCAAGCGGTGGAATCGAAGCACAGAGATTCATAGTAAAAGATTTATATGGGCGACCGAATCCATCACAGAGTGGGTACATGGTTCATGGTGTACGAGCATGAAATTGATTGATTGGACGGAGGTATCTCCGATGCACGTATCGTGCCAACCTTTTGGCCCACACTGCCACCAATTTTGCTAAATAATCCATTCACATTGCAGACATGTGATTCTAGTGTCAACGTCAGCTCGTCTACAGTGGCGATGACGTCATCGGTATTGAACAGTGGCATGAGCATGTTGCCAGCACATGCACAACACGTCTTCCACACTCTCGACAATCAACCAACGGTTAATATTCTCTACGTCGACGAAACAACAACGCATCCACATACGATACATTATGTGGATATGACCAACGATACCCAAATGGACGCCTTAGAGCAAATTGTACAAAGCAGTGGTTGGTTTGTTTGGTTTTTATGCCTCTTGGAGACGCAGTTTCGCAAATTCCTTTTTGTTTGTCTTAGGGGTCAGTTTTTAAGAGTGCGGTACTTAGCGAGGGTAGCGAAGAGGAAGGTGGTGACTTGAAAATATAACTATGGAATGGGAAACAGTACTGAATGGTATTCGTTGCCAGTTTAGGTTATTAGAACCATCAAATTTAAATAAATCGATTCTCTGGCAGCTAACGACCTATTGGTCCTATTTCATGTGAGAAGAAAAATGACCTCAGTTGTGGGTTACCCTTTAGCCTCTCGGTTCGGAGTGGAGGAAGGAGAAGGGGAGGGGTGGAAGAGGGGAAATTGTTTAAGAGAGAAAACTCGTGGTGGGAGTGGATTGTCACTCACGTTGACCTTCCCTTTCGTCGCTGTTGCTTAAAGGGGACCAGCGTATCCTCCTGCTTTTCTCTCCCGCTTCTTTCTGGCCTTCGTTTCGCCCACTTTGCCTTCTTGTCACCAACGAGCGGTCACGAAATTTCACTTCAGGAGCTCGTGAAAACAACTTCTTTGATGGTTCGGCAGCGTTTTTAGCGTATGCACTTGTGCTCCACTTGCGTGATAGACGATTAAGAAGTGCTTTTCAAAACGTTGCATGATTTTCAAATCAAGGAGCTTTTGGAGAGTAATATAGAGGACAGTGTGCGAGACGTCGAGGAAGGTATATCCTCTTGAGGAGAGGAGGTAGCTTTGATTCGGAGACGGTGAAGATGATCTTTCCTTCCCCTTCGCTCTCCCTTCCCCAGAGGACAGTGTGCGAGACGTCGAGGAAGGTATATCCTCTTGAGGAGAGGAGGTAGCTTTGATTCGGAGACGGTGAAGATGATCTTTCCTTCCCCTTCGCTCTCCCTTCCCCAGAGGACAGTGTGCGAGACGTCGAGGAAGGTATATCCTCTTGAGGAGACACCTTTGCAATTGTTTTGTGTAGATTTCGCCGAAGCTTCAAGAAGATTATGTATTAATCTAATGTTATCGTCCTTGCGAGCGTAATGATCTTTTCTCCTCTTCCGCCGCGCCCACTCGCTCCAGAGTAGTCGCAGTTGTTTCAAGGGAAATTCCATTAATATTCGGCACTTACTGTCTTGAAATGTTGCCAACGCTTACCTGAAGATCTTCACGCTGCCGTAGATCGATTTTTTTTTGATGGCGATCGCAGAATCGAGTTGAAATTTGTTTTCAGATATGACGCTGGAAGAAGTGAAGAGTGAGCTGAACAATCATGGTAAAGAAATTGACATCATATGAGGAGTGCATTCGATTCGCACTTGGGTTGTATCTCATTCGACGTTGTGCAACGGCTTGTTTTATAAAATATTGAAGAGGATCCTGAAATGAAGCACCATTCGACCATATTCATGAATGAGTTTTTGTTTTTCTGATTATAAATAGCCCCCCCCCCAAAAAAAAAAAAAGAAACGACAAGGAAAGAACACCATTAAGAGCATGCTATGCTTTTTCGATGCTCGAAAGTGCTAGATCGGATCAGCTAATGCTAACTGCTTAGTGTGGAAAACCCAACAACAACCATACCATGCCTTAGTGAAGACGACCGTTTTCCATCCCATCATTTCTTAGAAAAAATTGTCGATTTTACTATTTTATGTAAAATTTTTATGCATCTTCTGTGCAGTTTTTTTAGAAGATGAAAGTAAATGAAGAATTTGTGAAAAAAATCGAAATCGCAAGTTATTTTCGTGCAATTTTTACAATTGATTTTTCTGAAAACAAAAGTCGATCTGTGTTTTTCGGTATCGCAGTAGTTATAAAACAGTTGGTAGGTGCGTGGATCTCTTTTTTTTTTTAAATTTCAATTGGCAGCTTTGCTGTTTTTCATATTTGTCATATTATATTACATTTAGTGTTGATGTAAATGTTTGTGCAGTTGTTTGCTTTTCTTTGGTTTCACTTCTTGAGTGAAATTATCATCTTCGTTTGACATAATAATAACATTGAATTTTCATAGATTTCGGTCAAACTGGTTTCAGAAGGTTGTTGCTGTTCTCATTAACGAGCAAAAATTTCGTAAAACTTTAGTGGGATATTCTGAATGTGGTCATTTAGCAATTCGAATTTAGAACGCTGTTTAATCGTCCTCGAAAATTATTTGGAATTGTTGTTATGTTTTACGCAGTTGCCCTAAAGGGATTTTTAAAATGCTTTGAGTCGGAGAGCATGCTGTAGGCCCAAGAAAGTCGGAAATGCGATCTTCAAAATTCCTCGATTTTCTCTTGTATTAGTCGTCTCAAAGGTTGGTTAATAAAATTTTGGACGTGGCATTCCGACAACTTTGTAGTCTCGAAAAACGAAAAGAGACAGTCGTAGATTTCGGGAAGTGAAAAACGCATTGGCGCGCTGCGGTTTGCAGGATGTATGGAGGGTCTATATGTGCAGCATATCTGGAGGGTCTGTGTATCATCTTTTGATTTATCATATAACAAATGGACCACGTTTTTTATTGTGATACTTTGTAACGCTTGTTAAATAGCCGTCTAGAGTGGTGGACGGGGTTTGCATGAAATGAGGATTGCATAGGAGTGAAAGGGGGTGAGAAGCAATACAGGCATTAAATCGTTTAAGATGATTCACAATAACTACTAAAGTTTAAAGGATGACCATTGCGATGAGCTGCTTACTTGCCATGCTGCATATAACGTCCCATAATGACGCCACCATTATTGCGGCGTGCTTCTTTTTTTCCTTGATAGGCAAAATATTGGTAATTCAAAGATGCGACGAATCGTTGTCAGCAAATCTTTCGATTTGATATAATTTGGTATTTGGCGAATTAATATAAGCCTAATGATATAAAATTTGGCGAATTCATTTGGATGAGGGGGAGGGGGTGCAAAAACGGAGGAGTTTATCGGTGACAGTTGTATGATTGACATGGGTGGGAACGGTGGTCAGAGAGTGGTATAAGGATGGCTGAAGTAAGTTTGTTGAATGTGCGGATAATGTTCGTTAAAGGCGTCATTTATAAGGCGTCCTTTTCGCGATATGCCATTCTTCAAGCTCATCATTTTACTGTGTTAAATGCAGATAAAATGCAGTCGATCTCGTTGTGCAGTTTATTTTGCAGATAAAGTTTTTCAGATGCGTTTTTTTTTCTGTATGCAGCATTCATCTTTCAACAAAACTTCCGCTGGATGGAGGCAAGAAAGTACATAAGTGTATGGTATACCTTTGGGCATCTCCTCATCGCTTACGTAACCCATCGCCCCTACCCTTCCTCTCCCTCCTCCTCCTTTCGCCAGTTTTGTCAATTGCCTGCTGGACTTACAAATCCGGGGACATTTTCTGGATTGTGCAGGATTGCGGCTTCCTCTTCGCTCGTTCATTCTACGGGAAGGTGGGTGGCATGTTACTCATGTATGGTGCTAGCGGATGTGCTTTTGTGTTGGTCAGGAGCGAGGCTAGCAGAGGGGACATCGTTTGAGTCTCGAAGAGATTTAAAAGGCGAGTATGCAGTGATTTGTTTTTTGCCTTGTTTGCACTCATATTCGACAACAGCAGTTGCAAGCGGAAAGCTAGCGAGGCAGTGGGTTCCTACCGTTTGTCGGGCTTATAATGGTTGTTTGACGATGACTTTTTTCCTATGAGATCTTTTCGTTGGGTGTCGGGCTTATAGTGTGGTGTGGTGCCGACGTTGCATTTGTGGTCATGCGTATAGTTTGGTGCCGACGTTGCATTTGTGGTCATGCAGTTGCGGTAATTTTTTCCTGCATTGGATAGACGAAAAAGAATGGCAGATCAATAATGCAATGAAGGGAACATCGTATAACGCCTAAAGGCGGCGGAGAGAAACTGATGAGAACAACAAAGGTCGTGGAGGAGGGACTGAAGGAGCGCGTCTCGGGAAAGCGTATAGTGCACCGAACTGGTCGACAACAGTATGTACAGATATGACCGGCAACATCCTTTCATCTCCGAGATAAACCCCTGTCAGCCTATTTCTATTATACCTAGCCGTACAACCGTGACACTTTAGTGATTACTGTTTTTTCGCTTCCAATGTCATTTCCAGTAGCATTCAGCCATATTAGCGGAGATCGCTTGACATAAAAGAGTGAGAAGGATTGCATTCGGTGTGCATTTGCGACTGTGACTGTAAGTAGTTCACTCATGTTTACTCTTTTCTTATTCATTTATTCATAAATTGCGATAATCGGTGAAACCAGGACAGTTCTTGCAAAGATTTGAAAAGAAGCATGCTTCGGGAATTTAAAGAAATGACGGGGAAGGGGAAGAGAGCGCTAGACGTAAGTCCGCCATGTCTGACATGTTTTCAAAACTGTATGTAGAATCTAGACTGTCCAGGTTTTGTTGCGTGCCATAAGTTATACCACCGATCAGATTACATTTAACTTATTAAAGCTTGCGAGAATTGGTGGTTCCATCTACGCATATTGAGAATGAGTAAATACGCAGTGCGGTTAACTTCGAACTGCTGCTCTTGGGAGACATGACTCGAGTGAGCATGTCAGAGGTGCCGTGGTATCGATTTAGGATTCATAACTGATCCGTTGAGCGATCACTTCATAAAACAATTAGAGGAATTCTACGCACATGAATTGCACGGGATAGTCGAACATCGAACAGCTAGGTTAGTATCTCAGGGGTCACGAATCTTTCTCAGCCAGTCGCACCGTTTTGGTCTCCTCTCTGCAAACACTTGTTGCGGATCGCTACTGCGTCGTAGCTGGTTTTGATGATGTTTTGTCGATGTTTTGATGAACACTGATCTTGATGGTGTTTTGACAAGTAAAAGGAGAGGCAATATAAGCGGAGGGGGCAGAGGGGAAGGGGGGGGGATGGATCTGAATGAAATGTGTCCTTCCTTCTTTCTCATTCTCCCTTCGTCCTGAGCCATCGCCTTCAGTGCTGGTGATCCTTGATTTATTTCTTTTATTTTATACCCTAGTTCAAATGGGGTGCAGTGCCAAGTATGTCACTCAATTAGGCGTCTAAAACTTTTGCCCTTGTTCGATTCTTTGAGCGCCCTCGAGACTGACGCTTTCACGCAATTTTCTCTATGTGCATATAACGTGCATTGAATTCTAGTGAATTGCAAAAATCTCGACATTCAGATGGATTTGCGCGCTAAAAATAGTCTTCTTTGAATGCTCTAAGATTTTCGAGTGAAAGTGATAAGAGGATGTTGATGTCGTATCGCTTTGTTCGAGTACTGAGAGAAAAGAGGAAATTCATTACTAATTTATTTGGATGAAAGAGCAAAAGCATAAATCGTTTAATTAAGCTAATTGAGAATGATGTATATACAAATCAAAACTTTAGAATGTGCTTTCATAACTGAATAGGATTGGTCGATATAGTCGACAAATATTTCTGTAATAAAGCTATATCTCATTTATGAGGCGTTTCAACTAAACTTTTTGATCATTTTGATCATAAGTAATGGCCGCTTTATGTAGCGTTCGATGATGTTCAATGCGGATTTCGATAGCATAAGAAAATGTTCCTATCGTTGATTCGAAGTGTTTTTCAATCTCATTTCTTAGAATAGACTGCATTTAGACGGTTGTCAGCATTTCTGAACTCATTAAAATAAGTTTAATTGCAGCTAATAGAATATGACGGCGATCAACACAAAACGAATGCGTTCTGTTTGCAGCATACGATTATTAGGGTGTTCACTGTCTTAGGGCTGCATATGAGTCTTCATCGCTGATTGAATAGTGGCAGTTTGAATTGTCTGACGCTTACAGTATCGATGAATCGTTTCGTCACATCTTTTGGTATATATTCGTTTATTGGCTATATTAAATGAGTCGCATACACGCAAAATAATGTCAAGCAATCTGAAAACGTATGACTTTTGTGCTTATGCAGTATGCAGTATTTATCCTTAGTTCAACAGCCAGCGCTTTAGCAACCCACCGTTGTAGATGTTTGGTGATAAGGCTGCTACGAACTAATGTTGCTTCGTGATTTCTTGGAATACATGCAAACGATTCTCAAGCACCTCTCAGCGAAGTTCCCGCGGGTATCTCTTAGCAATTCATGAAAGCGCTGAAGTGGTGTATCAACACTTTAGAGATGTTGAAAACTTCACTTTTGGTATCCCAATTTCTCTTCGTAACTGGCAGTTTCACAACCCATCAACGCAACGAGCCGATCAAAAACAGATACGACCGCTTAGCAACCGTTCACCTAGCCGAAAATTAGCTACTCAAGATATTCAAGGTAACTTACAGTTACTCTCACTAAGGACGTAGTTGTGGATTTCAGCTTACTGAACAGCTAATTTTCGCAAATAATAACACTGTTTGCTCTTATCTTAACAATTGGGCGCGTAACATTTTCAATTAGTCTTATATCGAGGCAACAATATATTGTCATTTTGTAGCGCTAGAGCGCTATAAGATTGGCAATAAATTTTTCGCAGCGTTCGCATTCATCACAACTTCGGATTCTATTTGAAACATTTTTTTTGTCTCTCATCCACTCATCAGTGAATGGAAGAGTGCATTTTTTGTGCGAAATTCTCGAAAAATGAAAGGACATCTCTACCATAAAAAGGGCATTAATGTGGGCGATTAATGCTCAATTAGTGACTCTGTTAAAAAGCCTACGGAGTGCAATTTTATGACGTGACTGCTTTGGGTCATCTATGCACGGGGATATCTTGTTTCTTGGTAGCCCGGACTTTAACGAGTAGTCTGACTAGGTGATAAAGCAAGCAGACCGCGAGGATGGCAGTGGAAGGGAGGAATACAAAAAGGACAATTTTTGTATGGATCATGCTTGCATCGGAAAGCAGGTTATCAGGGGAGAGGGGTCGGAAGAGGGGAGGGAGGGGTGGGGGGACCGGAAAGCCATACCTGAGATGCTCTCGTGGTGGAGATTATGTAGCACGAACAGAGCGTACGCTTGTTTTGCACAGACCTTTTCATAGAGAATATCAGTATACGAAGTAATTCAGAATAAGAGTAAAATTATGATACTCGATTACTATGCAACTATGACTACTACCTTAGTATTTTTCATAGCTGCAAACATTCTTGCATATTGGTCAACAATGTTTCTTCCTATAAATAGAAGCTGTTTGAAATCTATGAAATGTATAAGTTTGTTGGAGCTTAGTTCAATACATGCGGTTATATGGGCATCGCCAGTTAAGGATAGGAGATTAGGTCATAGAAAACGGAATAGTTAGTTAAGAGTACAGTCAGCCGCATTTGAAAGTATGGAATAAAAAGGAGACTAAAAACTATAATCCTAGGCCCGACCACCTAGATGACTTGCTAAATCACTGGAATACTCATTTCTCGAATTTAAACTCTTGGACAGGCAGAATGGTAGACGTCTTTACATAATATGTTGCCAAAGCGCATTGAAGCAATTGGGCTTTGAACGGATGTGAGAGGTAACTCTGGAGGTTTATATGGAACACATGAGCTTAGCTGTTGATTGCATCTGGCGCTAATTTACACCTCTACACAGTTAACTTGCACAATGATAACCGCTCCTTTTGGGTCGGATAAGAGAGAAGACTTTTACTGTTCAACTGAGGAATTTATGCTTGTACCAGGGTTGCAGATGGTGTCTATATCTGTAGTTTGGAAGGGCGGAGATATTACTGAAGACGGGGGATTTTCGATGAGGGGTGTCGTGGAGAGAATAGGGCTTTCGAGGAGTCTATTTTCTTTCATCTTAGAGTAATTGCGAATTGCAAGGCGCATTATGGCGGCATTATGTTGTCCGATTGGATGTCTGCATGTATCCGTCTACTCGACATATTGGGCTTGGGATCGGTGATCCTAGAGCTATTAAAGAGGTGTTGTCCACCACTCCAAAAACAATTCGTCGAAGAATTGTGCTCCCATAAAGAAGGAGAAGTTTACAAGTATTTTCGACAAGTCAGATTCTGTGTTTCATTAACCAACTCTTAGAAACACCACTTCTTAGTAAAAGACTTATGAGCGCTCCAGTTGAATAAAATTTAGACATCCATCATTTACGAAACTGATTGCTCAGATGAGTAAGCCATCAAAGCGCCTTCGCATGCATTCCCACTTGTTTCTTCTATTAAACAGTTATGTGATCAAAATTTCTATATACTAAATATTTGCGCATATACATTTTCAAAGTGACATCGAAATTTTGTAATTTTATAGGGAAATTTTGGGATTTCTGACGCGTGGAAGAAGAATAAAATTCACCGATAGTGGGAGAGATTTGAACAGGAAGCTATTTTAGGAAGACAAGAGCATATCTTTGTAGTTGATGCCGGACGAACCATAATACGCTTACAGCTGTACTCTTGATCAACCTCTTTTCTTATATCATTCCATTTGCGTTAGTGTTTCTAGCTAACAATTTGCTTAACACCTTATTGCCCATTTTAGCGCTTAATTATTCGAATGCAAACGGCAAAATTGCGTTCATTATCCGAAATTAATATTCCGGAGCACATTTATGCTATGTGATAATTGCGCTTTTTTTTAGTTGTCATTCGCATAATTACGTCAAGCAACCAATTTAATTGGCGCTTTGTTTGCAACCATAATGACTGCATGGTTCATCGAGAACGCGCTTATGCGCTTTCTCAAAATAAAATTAATGCAGCAAAGAAAAGAGAATTAGTTTTCAACAAAAAAAAGTGACAAAAAATTTCGCAATTTTACGAACGTTTTTAAAAATCCTCCAATGAAAAGTCATTAATCCTGTTTGCGCGTTTTATTTTTTGAAGTATTAAATTTGATTGCCCACTTTTTCTTTTCAAATATCATTTTATTAGGGAACAAACGATCATAACGCTCGTTAAGTGCCATGGATCGCGTAAATAGTTGTTAAGAAACTGCAATTAGGTTATGAATGGTTAATTTTAATAATTTTTTTTTCAGTAGCAATAGAAATAGTTAATTAGGTTTTGGGATGTTATTCTATTCCTGTGCTCTCATACGCAATTGTTGTATGGAAGAGTGTAATGCTGTTGATGATAGCAACAAACATAGAGTTTAGTGAAAAAGGATTGCGCATAATATGTGCAGAGATTGAATAATCATCGAAAATCCAAACAGGTATAAAGGAGATGGAAATGGAAACAGATGTGATAATATGCAGAAATTCAACACTTTTATGTCGTCCTAAATTTAGTGTTTTCCCCCGTTTTTTTTGCTTTTTTTCATGGGTCGACAATATTTAGCTATGCTGTCTACTAATTGATCAATGATAATAGATTTAAGATTTCATGACTAGTATGCTTCAACTTATCGCGATTCCCTTAGGAAATATTAAACCTGTTTTTTCCGCTTCAGATAAGACGCAATCCTGAATGGCTATTGTTCATTGCTGTGGAAAGTGTGTTCTATAATTAACGATGAACATTCACAAAACGAGCAATGTTATTATTCACCCATAAATTTAGTGCCTTTTTGGTCTTCTGATTATACTCCTAGCGTAGTTGAATCGAATCATCTGGTCCGTATGACGTAGGCGAAGAGCGTGACGTGTGAGAGTTGGGCGTGGTCGAGCGTAGAAGAAAGCAAGAATTGAATTTGGTGTTATGAGGCCTACATACTCGTTTATTACTTAGGTTTCCTTTAATCGACGATGGTGGCTATTCATTCAGGTGAACAACTTCTCTTTGTGAGTTATTTAGTTATCATGTGTCAGCTTTCTTCGACAATCGCCCATCCGTTCGCCTCATCCTCTCAACGACTGTATATAGCCTATCCGATTGTGCTAAGCAGGTTGCCACGTACCACGTCATCGTCAGCAATATATCAGCCAGTTCGAGCATATTCTGATGTAAGTGACCTGATCGCAGCAAAATTCACTCTCTAAGCGCAGATGATTTCCGAATTTGGGAATTTTTTTCAGAAAGATGACGATGCACTGTTCGTAGGATACGACCAGGTTTTAGCAACAATATAGTAGGAGGGTAAAATCTTTTATGCTGAACGAAGTAAATTGCATGGCAAAAAGTTATGATTTTAAAATAAGCTCAAGTCCTGACATTCATAATGCTAAACGTGTTTATGATTGAGCATTTTGAAATTCTCAATACGGATCTGAGTGGCAATAAATTTTCAGTTTTTGAACACAATCATGGCGATTGCGTTCAAATATTGATTGAATGGCATGATCAACGATTTAACCAGCAATCAAAGCGTTAGTCACTGTGACTTGTCGAGTAAAATACATCCAAAAGCAAGAATCAAATCTACAGAATCAAATAAATAATAATTGGGCAGATTGAACGACAATTATTGAAGTTTAATCAAAACGGCAGTTTTGCTCGACAATAAACGTTTTATTAATAGAAGATTGTTCAGTTTTATAGCTGAAAGAAATTGCCTATGTTTATCAACTAACTCTCAATACTTTGTTGTTGAGCCTAACAATTTTTAGTCTCTAATCGCCTTCGCTAAATTCTAGTAAGGTTTTCCTAAAATGATTTCCTCGAAAAATCCTTAAAGATTTTTCTGACATTCATAATGCTAAACGTGTTTATGATTGAGCATTTTGAAATTCTCAATACGGATCTGAGTGGCAATAAATTTTCAGTTTTTGAACACAATCATGGCGATTGCGTTCAAATATTGATTGAATGGCATGATCAACGATTTAACCAGCAATCAAAGCGTTAGTCACTGTGACTTGTCGAGTAAAATACATCCAAAAGCAAGAATCAAATCTACAGAATCAAATAAATAATAATTGGGCAGATTGAACGACAATTATTGAAGTTTAATCAAAACGGCAGTTTTGCTCGACAATAAACGTTTTATTAATAGAAGATTGTTCAGTTTTATAGCTGAAAGAAATTGCCTATGTTTATCAACTAACTCTCAATACTTTGTTGTTGAGCCTAACAATTTTTAGTCTCTAATCGCCTTCGCTAAATTCTAGTAAGGTTTTCCTAAAATGATTTCCTCGAAAAATCCTTAAAGATTTTCTTTTAAAAAAAATTTATGATTTCTGTTGCCGAAAGCACGAAGTTCCGCTCATTAGATCGTTTTAATTAACTTTTTGGCTGTGCCATTCGGATTTTGGACCATGCTTAGTAATGTTAAATATCTGTTAGCGTGTATGATTGAAGCAAGATGCCTTGAAAATTGACTTGCACAATCCATAAATGGAAGAGAGAAAAAGCAATGACAGTTGCATCCACCTCTAAGACTGGACAATGGTTGGCGTGCTAAGTTATTTCTGCTGTGGGACTCCTTGTTTCTGTTCCGTTTTTCCTACCTGAGTGTTGTACTTCGGCAGCTATAAATGAAGATAGTGTTTGAATGGATACGACAAGACCAAGAGTATATGAGACTGAGAGAGCAATCTAGAGTGAGCTGTTAAATATATGTATGCTTATGAATCCCATATGATTTCATTAAAAGCTTGTTAAACTGAAGCGTAGCAAAAAAGTTGCTTAAATGAGTTGAAGAGATGAAGGTGCTATAAAGGACTAGAAAAGTTTCAATAACCATAGGACAAATCAAGCTAAACAGCGATGAAACAAACTCTTTTGTTTCATGATTTTTCGCACGTGAATATAGTGCATATGAGATCAAGGAATGCATAATTGGCAGACAACAAAGCCTTACTTTTTGGCACTCTTTATGCAGACAATATGAAAAATAAGTGATTGCCTACATAAGTTGATTTTTTAACGAAAATTTTTCATATTTTCGATCACCTTCCTATGGTTTGTTTATTTCATCTCCTCATGCTGTTGTGAACCATATATATATATATATATATATATATGTAAAAAATAGCATTAGAAAATTTCGATGATACCAAGAAATGCGGTAGCATCTTCTCGATCCTTCAGCTATTTGGAAAATCGTTTGAAATTTTACCTTCTTTGAAATTTTCCACTCTGCCCATGTCGCGGTTATTCACTTTTTTACTGGTTTTTAATCGCAGAAATGACTCATAAAATCACATGAAATCGAACAGTTGTGTAGATTATGGAGCGAACTGCTCTACCATGAAAATGCGGTTTGTTCACATTTACAGAGGATTGTGTCAGGTAGAATGTCGGCGTACAATTCGTTTACTGCGTATGAAAAAGTTATGAAACAATTCAGTAAACGTAGCACTAGTCCTAACTCATAATACATAGCTCACCTATCGTAATAGATACCTTATTGCATGAAAATCTTGCATCGATCAGAGAGCGTTCGCTTTTCATTTCATGAGTTCATTTCATTGAGTTCATGAGTTCATTTCATTGAGTTCATGAGTTCATTTCATTGAGTTCATGAGTTCACTTCATTGAGTTCATGAGTCCATTTCATTAAGTTCATGAGTTCATTTCACTGAGTTCATGAGTCCATTTCATTAAGTTCATGAGTTCATTTCACTGAGTTCATGAGTCCATTTCATTAAGTTCATGAGTTCATTTCACTGAGTTCATGAGTCCATTTCATTAAGTTCATGAGTTCATTTCACTGAGTTCATGAGTCCATTTCATTAAGTTCATGAGTTCATTTCACTGAGTTCATGAGTCCATTTCATTAAGTTCATGAGTTCATTTCACTGAGTTCATGAGTCCATTTCATTAAGTTCATGAGTTCATTTCACTGAGTTCATGAGTCCATTTCATTAAGTTCATGAGTTCATTTCACTGAGTTCATGAGTCCATTTCATTAAGTTCATGAGTTCATTTCACTGAGTTCATGAGTCCATTTCATTAAGTTCATGAGTTCATTTCACTGAGTTCATGAGTCCATTTCATTAAGTTCATGAGTTCATTTCACTGAGTTCATGAGTCCATTTCATTAAGTTCATGAGTTCATTTCACTGAGTTCATGAGTCCATTTCATTAAGTTCATGAGTTCATTTCAATAGCATTAGAAAATTTCGATGATACCAAGAAATGCGGTAGCATCTTCTCGATCCTTCAGCTATTTGGAAAATCGTTTGAAATTTTACCTTCTTTGAAATTTTCCACTCTGCCCATGTCGCGGTTATTCACTTTTTTACTGGTTTTTAATCGCAGAAATGACTCATAAAATCACATGAAATCGAACAGTTGTGTAGATTATGGAGCGAACTGCTCTACCATGAAAATGCGGTTTGTTCACATTTACAGAGGATTGTGTCAGGTAGAATGTCGGCGTACAATTCGTTTACTGCGTATGAAAAAGTTATGAAACAATTCAGTAAACGTAGCACTAGTCCTAACTCATAATACATAGCTCACCTATCGTAATAGATACCTTATTGCATGAAAATCTTGCATCGATCAGAGAGCGTTCGTCATTGAGTTCATGAGTTCATTTCATTGAGTTCATGAGTTCATTTCATTGAGTTCATGAGTTCACTTCATTGAGTTCATGAGTCCATTTCATTAAGTTCATGAGTTCATTTCACTGAGTTCATGAGTCCATTTCATTAAGTTCATGAGTTCATTTCAGTCTGAACGTTCTAAGCGCCATGAAGTGTATAATCATTTCCAAGGTTTATATGCACTTCGAAATCGACTTGTACGCAAAATTGTTCACACAGCAATGAAACATTCGTTTTTGAAAAACAATTTCATTTTTAAAAAAAGGCAAACGAAGTGATTGCTTTATTCATTTTCGCCTAATGAGATTTTATCTCCTATTGAAAGCATGCCATCTTGTGTATGTTAACGCGAAAATTTTTATAAAAAATATAAAGTACTTTGACATTTTTGCTTTAAAAAATGTTGACTTCTTAGTATGAATGAACTTCTCTCATGTAATTTTCTTTAGTTTTAGCGATTGTTAACGCTTTTAAAACTGTCACCTTTTAAATGATACTTATGAGACGTTGACTTTGAATGACAATAATGGTTCGAAGCATAAAGAGTGTTTTAGTAAATGTTGTTGAACCTATAGAGATAATTGGAATGCTAAGTTGTGCGACGAACGGGTGTTGTCGATGGCGAGCTCGACCCTAACGCTGTCAACTTCACATGTTTTCCGCTTCATATGTTCGTTTGCATAACTTACTCACTGCAAATGAAAAACGACTAATTTGTAATCAATCGCGTACTTTGTTGAAAATGTGACTGAAAATATATCATATTTGGTGAAATGACAGCTTTTGGTTGGTGACGATTTTCATTGCAATTTGTAATTAATTAAATTAAGAAGCAGCTAACAACTTGACTCGAAAGCCAGAAAATGCGTTTGCATTTGAAATGCATGCAAATTTGTGCGCGTTTCAAATGCATGACTAATTTTCGTTCATAGATTATTTATTATTTGCAGCCGATACAGTTTGGATTGAGTCGCAGAGAGGGAAAAATTTGCAATTTCTTTTGTGTAATAAATTGAGGGGTCCACAGTTGTTTTAAAATTTGATTTACGCACTAAACTGTTCGATTTATCAGCCAAAAATAGTGAGCGATCATAAACTGCGCAAAACGCAGAAATTATTCTGGGTGTTGAGGTCATTTGCAGGAAATTTCCCCCGGGAGCGGAAGCGCATCAGTTCAAATGGGCAATGATGATAATTTGCATCTGGTATGAAAAGCAAAGGCATATCTTTTTTTCTCGGGTGTTTAAAATTACATTTGAGAGTAAACGTTTAGCGAAACTACCCGAACGTATCGTTTTGGGAACATTTTTTTCTTCATAATCCTAAAGTCTTTATCAATAGAAAAATTTATGTGGAAGCTTTTTAATTTCCTTGCTTACGCGTAAATAAGAGAAGTTAATTGAACTTGAACAGTGGGCAGTTCGTTGTGCGTGCATTTAACTATGAATGGGAAAAGTGAATCAACGCGTCATCTTATCTCAACAGCCAAACGCTCCTCACTTCCCTCCGGTGTCCTTTCCTGTTTAGCTTCTTGTTCGAATACACTTCCTTTTTGGGTAGGCCAAAAACAATTGATTCCTCAATAAAACCGACTCCTTCGTGAAGCATGTTAAGAGTTCTCCATATTACAAAATATATGCTGCGGATCTCCTTGCCAAAAAAAACAATACAAATAAGGAGAAGCTGTAGAAATTGCGAATGTTTCAAAGCATTTACTCCTCCCAGCCCTCTCACTTTTCGAACCAACAAGGTAAATAAAACTAGTTCATTCTGGGAACTTCTATACAGATCGTTGATATTTTTATGTGTAAAATTACGTATGCCCTAGTAAGTAAACTTTTGCACTAAAGTTTTTTGATGACGTGTTGTTTACAATTTGTTTCTAATTAACGGGTGACGTGGATATTTGAACTAAAGAGCACAAATATCAGTCCGATCAGAATGAATGGATATGCATGGATGTGATAGTGTGGGCCGTAAGATGTGTTTTTCAAATAAATTTTGCTATTAGCCTCTTTTTACGGCTCAACTCTCTTCGAGGAAAATTCGTTTTTATTGACATCTTCGCTTCGCAATATTTTTCGAACTTTCGAAACAACATTATAGAGAATTCACATAAAGCGATGGATTTTAACAAAAACCAATTAGTTGACAACTATTTTGAACTGTGGAAGATTTTATTGCAAGTGAGCCTTTCAGGACATTATGAAACTCAGCTAGTGACATATGCTATAAGACGTGAGCGTGGAAAAACATAAAATCAGATATTGAAAAGAACACGCAAAATCACATGTCGTGTTATACTAGCCAAATTATACTAGCCAAATTTTACTACCAATATATACATACATATATATATATGTATGTACTGTATATATATTATATGTATACTGGTAGTAAAATTATTCATATATATAACAACATATACTCATATATTGTCCATATATATAAGACTTTGTTGAATGCTATACACAAAGTTATCTGCTAATAACAGCCGAATACTTCGGCCTTTTCGGAGGGCATTCAGTTCATTGCGCTAAACTGGCTGATAATCAAAATTTGGAATGAACGTAGAAACGGAATCTTTTTCTTCAAAGTGTTGAGAATTTGGGAGGAATGGAAAGTATTATGCCCATTGTCCATCATGGAAAGAAACAGTGAAAATGGCTGCTGACCGCTCCTCCATTTGCAATAAAAGATGAATGCAAAAAAGCAGTCCGATCCCTCAAATGGAAGGGGAGGGGTAAATGGGAGGGAAACTGGTTGCAGCAAATATGCGCTTTGGCAATCTTGCGAAGTGCGTTATGGCGATTCCATGCCTCTGCATATGTAAGGTTAGAAAAAATTTGGCTAATACATCTGACTGGCAGTTACCTCGACGACATAATCATAAGTTATATGCAGTCCGTTCGTTATATCGAAGTAACGAATAAAGGTACACTTATGTTCGCATGTACGAAATTCCAAAGCGAATAACTGCTCTCGAAAATGATCGCGACGCTTAAATGTTCAAAAAATTTGCATAAATACTGCGACTGGCCGAATTGCTTATTCAAATGTTAGGCTGCCGGATACTGAATTTTTGTTAGAACCGCACAAGCAGCCGAGGCGATCAAAAAAAAGATTTTCGCTGTTCATAGAGAGTTTGTGGAAGCAGCTGATCTGATAGGTGGAGTCGCCAAAGTATGCCTATATTATAGCAACTCTCCGATATGATTTCCGGCTGCTTGTAAAGGATACCTCTTTATATTTTGCGTGATCACGTTCTCGTTTCGCTGCTTTTGCAGAAAATCCAATCCAAGAAAATATGCACTGTTGTTCATTTCGAAGCGAGGCAACCGAACGAAAAGGTTTTATTTTCACAATATTCCGAATTGCATATAGAGAAACAGAAATTTTTTTTAAAATTTCTTAGAATTTAGAGAAATTTGTTTTATGAATTTTTTTAGAAAATATTTTTTGATCAAGGAGTATAGAAGAAATTTTTCAATGTTTTTTTCTATACAAAATTTTATGTGATCAAGAAGAAATTCAACGTCGTTTTTTAAACAGAAATATTTATTCATGCTCTTTTATAGAAAATTTTTTATTCGCATTTATAGAAAATTCATATTCATCGAAAAAAAAAATTCATATTCACCAAGGAATATAGAGAAACATAGAGAAACAACCTCAGGTCTTCCTAAGGGTTTCTTTCTTAGGGTTTCTTTTTCAGAACGCACAGGTGCAATCAAAGATTAGTTAGATATTCCGAGGAGTATTGATTTTTTCTAGAAAGTAACCGATTCTCCGTATCAGAAATTACTCAAATAAACTGTTTGCTTTAGCACTTTTGATTAGACGATTGGTGAATGTGAGCGGAAAGCGACAACTCATTGTCGCTTCTTCAAAGTACGGGCATCTGGTGGGATCAGATAAATGCTAATGCCACTTTAGGACCACGCACTTTATCGACCGGGAGCAATGAAATGAGTGGCAACTTCGCTATCATATTTTCGTGCTATTGTTGTGAGAGAGAATAAACTGGCCAAAGAGCTCGAAAACTTTGGGAAAACAAATTGCACATAACAATGATATGGGGAAGTTCATATTCGGAAGTTTCAGGTTTGTCGCTTTTTCAGGGCATGCCGTTAGTAGGTATTTTAAAATTCTATGTTTACTCAAAGATGACAAGGTAGTCTCCATACAAGTTAGCTTCCTTATCAGATCCTTCCCCCATGCACACCTTCGATATGTGTGGAAACATTCAATGGAGATCGCGTTTTCAGAAGAGAAGCAACTACTCAGCTTTATGGTCCAGGTATCTCCCCCTCTCCCCTTTCCCTCCTCCCCTTCCGCTTGATCAAAGTGCTGTCCAGTGTTCCCCTTTCACCAGTAAATGGTGTGCTGGTATCATGGTCGTCTCGTTCACCGGCCAAAATGGTCCTTTACGACATTTCTCCTAGGCGAACCGTCCACAATTTTTTTTTTTCATTCATTTTCTCCGTTCGACCAAACTGCTCGCCGAGGAAGTCACATTGACGGGGTGTCGTTCCCCACAGAACACTTGGCATGAATATGCGTGCTTGGAAGTCAGTGGCACGATTAAGGCTGTTTAGGAGTGCCTCCATGTGGTTCTGGATTTAGGTCTACGAGGCGTTTAGCTGTTGAACTACGATAGAATTTTTACATAGAGTAATCAGAAAGTCATCTGTAATCTTTATTAGGTAAAAGCTGTATATCGTATAATATGTGCAACTTTACATATAACGATGGCTAACCTGTTGACTACGCGACTAATAATTCGGCGTGATGGCCAGGCGCAATTTGTGAGGCTTTAAGATCAAAGTTGGAGCTGCACTTGATCTAGACAACCAACAGAGACATTGATTGATTTTTCCCAAGGTACAGTTTTGTGATGGTCTTCTTTAACGGGCTGCCGAAGACGTGCTATAAACGTATTACATCTTTGATGAGGATTACGATGTGAGCGAAAAAAATAATCATGAAGTCTATCGGAATATTTCATTTCGTCGAATAGCTAGACGATAAAATGGCTGTAATACGGAGAGCTAATCGTTCTGCTCTAAGGCATTCCTTAGAGACGTCAATAAAAGTGCACATAGAAAACGAAATGTTCCAAAAAATCGCTTTTGAAGTTTGCTGATAAGCCTCCTATTAACGCCCGGGAAAGTTTGCTTTTACGGATGAAATAGAACTAGTGAAGAGCTTCTTTACAGTTCACTTTGAAGAAATGATACTGCATTGGCTTATGCGGCAGTCGTCTGTCGGTGTTGGAGGCGATTATAATTGGTCCTGTTCCCTAAACAGACGTCGCACTTTAAGGGCTTATAATGTTATCAGTGCTGAAGCTAAAGCACGCTAATCGCGTTGTGACAATATGTGCAAAACTTGTCTACAACTTGTGAGACAGTTGACGGTTATATGGCACATCAAAACGGCGTCGTTGCTTCTGAGATTTAGACGGTTTAGTACTTCGAAAGAATTATTACGGTAGTGGGTAGTAGTGGGTAGACGCGAACACTCGCCGTCTACTGTAGTACCGAAGTTTGTCTGACTCAGGTTCGCTCGATTTTCGTTTTGTCAGTTGGTTCCTGTGGCCGACTGCACAAAAAAAATGCAAAATAGATTCAAATTAAACAAAGTTATGAGTTTCTCTCTAATTTGCTCATAAGATGGGAAGAAATCGACCCTAAAAAGGTGCCGAAAACAGCAAGCTTTTAATCAAAAAAAGGCATTCGAAAACGTTGGCAGCCTTCAACAAATGAGCATTACGACTGATTTGAACTATTGCAGCTCTATTTCATGACATAAAGCGCAGAGCAAATTGGGCATCCAACTTGTCTTACGCCTATTTCTGTCAGTACGTTTGGATGAAAAGGTTATTGAACCCTTGAACCAGAACGATATATCCGGCATGTTAGCGCTATTCATCGATAAGCGCATTTGAAAGACATTCGAAGTTTCTAATTTTGGTTCAAGCCATCGATAAAATTACCACGCTTGAGCACGTTCTCTAGGAAGGAACATGCACTGATCAAAATGCAAATTTCTCAGCTCGAAATCACCTTAAACAAATTTTTTCCAATTTTTACCCCCTACACACGTAACCGCTCCATTGTATGATGAAGTCAAACCTGAACGTCGATAAACCGAAATATCAGATACCGTAAAAACTTTACACATGACTCGTGAAACAGCACACGTTCCAAATTTGAACGTCTCAACGTAGAGCTGTTTGCAAGAATTCTCTCCACAGCCGATGGTGATTGTGCGAAAGTGTGGTAGCCATGTTCCTCGTTCCTTCTCCTCCCCTTCCCCTCTTCCCCCCTCCCCCTCCCTCCCCATCTTTCCGCTGAGGGGAAAGGTTTTTCATGCAAAACATAATACATAAACCGTCCAATTCCTCACTGCAAAGCCTTTGAAGGTTTGGGCTGCTGATGTTTACAAGATGCTATACATTACACAACGTTGGGAAGAAATGCCACCCTGCCAATCGGTAGGATGGTTGCTTGTTACAGCCATCCAAATGCCTAGTGCAACTACGCATTCGCAGTGTGATAATATGTACCGATGAGTTCGGACTGCAATAGGCAGCACTTGCCGATCGCTGCGGTGGCGCTAAGAAACGACTGTATATGAAACGGCTAAGAAGCCGCTTTATACTCTGTTGATTTAAACGTATTGTATGTAGGTCGTTGACGGATTGCAGGTACACTACGAATCGGCGACACCTCATCAGGCCCGTAAGCGTGCACAACCGGCCGACGAGGATTACAGTCACGATTACGATCCATTTTGGGTAATGTTCTAGTCGCTCGTTAAATGTTACTTGTTGTGAATTGGCTATACGCTGGTGTACGTGCAAATGTTGTTCAATGTGATCATTTTTTCCCAATAAAGTGATGTTGAAAAAATTTCTGAGGAACCATTGAGCGTCGTATCGTTTACGATTTATAGTAATTGTCAGCCCTAACAAACAAAGACGTTATTTTAACAGCTTTTCTTGTTGTGGACTATGCTGGGCATTTTACGCATAATAGATCACATTAAAACGTATTTGGCGTAAGATCTGCCCTTTTTTTTATTCAACTCTAACGCTCACTAATAGTGAGGATTGAACTGCATATCGATAAAGTTCCCCATCGTCGAGCGAAGATCGCATGACAACTCAACAGTGATGTAAAATGCAGTATTGATTGATTTTTGAAATTTTTAATGTTTAATGAAGCGTTGCGGAATTAACTATTCGCATTAGCAAACATTTATGCTTAAGTTTTAATGAAGAAAAAAAACATTAAATGACTAGCAAATTGTAAGAACTACTAAATTATTTGTTGAATACAATAACATCCGACCAATTCATCGCATTATAAAAAATTTTTAAAAATTGCAAAAAATATTTCAAAAACAAACATAATGCAAATAGAATCGAAGAGAAAAGAGGAGCAATTTTTGGCATACAAAAAGGAGTTGCACTTATAACGATAAGCTAAAACAAATAAACGATACCAACGAATTATATTCGTCAGAGTGGATTTCAACGAAAATCCATTTGCATAATCAAGTTATGAAATTTTTACGTAGTATTTTCTCGAGACTTCAAATGATGGCACAGTTTCGGGAAACCGTTCGCCATGGAGGAGTGGAAGAGGAAGGGGAAAGGCATATGCAAATGCGACCAAAAAAAAGGTTGAGACTGCTGCAGTATGATGGCAACGCAGCAATCGTTATACTCTGTCTGACTTGTCTAGAGATGGGAGCATATAGCTAAAGGCTATTCAGTGTAGGCTTACTTCTGAACGTGAAAAGCATAATATTCCTTTATAAATAATGATTTTCCCCCAGTGTACGTATTGTTTCTATTCTAAAATGAGACATTTCTGTTCCTAAACATACAAATATCGATGTTCCTGAACGTGTATAACGCATTTTTCTATGGGTAACTAAGGAATTTTCTGAACTCTCGTTGAAAAGTATGAAAAAAAATGAATTTCACTTGCAAAAAAACTTTATGCTAACGTTCTAGTTGTCGCGAAATGGACAATGTGAGCAAATAATAAAACTGATGTCATATAAATGTTAATTTGGTGTCCATAACAAGTTTTTCAGCTAACAAAGAAGGCCATTAGTTTAATGAACTATTTTTTTTTTAAATCTCTTACGCCGACTACAAATGACAAATGAAAAGCGATCTAATTGTTAAGTAATAACTTTCTTTATCGAATGTTTTGCCATTGACGCAGAATAGGGTAAAGAGAACGCAATTAAGTTGCTCGTAGGCGATTAGGAAAGAGTGTTGTTGTTTTCGTAAACGAAGAAAACAAGAGAATACCCGAAATATTACGTACAAAATAAATATCAAATGCATCATAATATCAACGTGAATAAATATCTTCGTGGCGAATTGATCTTACCAGTTGGAAGATCGCGTCGCGTCGATTCTACAACATGCGTTATTCGCCGTTAAAATGATCAACGGTTATCGGAAGTTTTGTGAAGTATCTAACGAAACATCCTCATCACAAATTCTCAGCGATCGCCAACAAGTGTGTTAAATTTATGGGCGTCTTCAGTTAAAGCTAACCTTTTCGGTGTTTTCATCAGATATACTGATAGAATTGCAAAAAAAAAAATTACAAGTTCAAAAGGAGTGCTTGCATACTGACATTAACATCCAAGGCAAATCTGCATTTCTACGTTTAGGATAACGAAATTCAACGAAGACTATTCACAAGACGCATGTGTGTTGGCAGTATAAATGTGCAATGAAAAGCATGTCTATTTATACAAAACACCATATTATGCCGAATAAAAGCCTTCGGGTCGCAAAGCTAGAGCCTCTGAGAATTGGTTTATTCCGTTATATAGGCTAAGTTGAACATTTGCTATTTTTTCGCCTTGTCTAGCAAAGGAAAACGACGATTTCCGAGTGGTGGGCTAATGTGCTGACACTGGCTTCATTCGAAGTAACACGGTATTTAGTAAACATTTAAGGCGAAAGCTATAAATAGAACGAAACACAGAGCGGACAAAATACTCCGACTAAAGCAAAAGCGGCGGTTAATAGCCCATCAAAGTGAGTACATTGCTTTCGGCGGGTTTCTAGTGGGCATAGACGATACACTTCCTTACACAAATACCATAACCGTGCCCTGCTATTTCCCAAGAGTTTGTAATTACCTGTGTCAAGAAAATCGCCTTATGACCGGAAGCATCAGCTAGTTCAGCATATAAATTATTTTGGAAATGAATACTCAAAAAATGCTTCTTCGATGATCTGTTGGAGCCTTCTGAAAGGATAAGCGATGACCATTAAAAATGCATCCAACAATAAAAGGAAATTATTAAAATTAAATATTTGAGAAACTGGAACCGATAGGGCACCAAATCATCTAAAATTAATTTCAAACATCGAGATATGTTATTTACAAATTTCAAATATGTTCTCTGCTTGTCCAAATTTTTCGTTATTTTATTAGAAAAATTTCCGAAATATGCAGTTCCAGTGAATCGATGAAAAAAAAAACGAAAACATTCTCGAATAGAACGACCCAAGAAAATTAGACTGATTTAGCTCGTGAAACTTTTCACCGAAATTGTTAGCAACGATACTTTTTCGAACCTTTCGAAGGCTCGCCAATTTTCTAAAACGCAAATAGATTAAAATACCATTAAAATAAATTGTTTCATGAGCCTCCTCCGTACAACTTCTTGCGGCAATCTTTTCGATGATCGAGCTATGCATATCATTTCGAAATGATTAGGTCAACGAATTTTCCTGGAGACTTCCTCTTTTACCCCGTCCTTTTCCCCCCCTCATTAGCGGCAAATAAACCCCGCCAAAAACTCAAAGCCATGTGCTTCACCTTTGAACAATTCTGAGCGGTTCGTCACTCTCCAGATCGATAGTGAATTTAAAGCTGTTTCGGAGAGATTCAGGATTCTCGTTTTCAAATCGTTGTTCTTGGATCGGATCATTGGCACCAATAATAATACGATGTGCTCTTCCAACTCCTTGATGGCTCAGCGGATCGTTGCTTCGCGAACCAGCATAGTGCGCGATATCCGCATTCGCCGGATCTGCCTTACCAATTTCTGGTTTGTACCATGGAGCATTGATTGGTATCGAGTAGGTTTTTGAATCAATCCTCTGCGCTTTCAGTGACTCCTTAAACTACTTAGAAGCATTCATCATTGAAAGCTATTAGAAAATGCTATTTTTTAAAAACTCTTTTTATCTTTACAGGCACATTGGGCTATTTTTGTTAGAACTGTTTGCCCAGATTAATCACTATAGCATTTTTTATAGATTAAAGATGGAAACAATGGAAGACCCGTTTTAAATATAGACAACATTGAGGACATAGAACGACGAAAACGACGACAACTGGACAACTGAAATAAACGATTTAAAGAAAGCCTCAAAGAGCAAAAAAGTAGCGTCTTAAAATCAGCATTGCAATCAAAGTGAGACATAACCTAAAGAAATGGGAATGGGGAGAAAATGAAGAAACCGATGAGCATCCTTTCGAAGATATTAATTTGGTTATCACTGCAATGTTTTCATTCAGTACAATCCAAGACTTCACCCATACAAAAAATTACTACTTTTTAAACTCAATTTCTTCCAAACACTCCAAACTTTGATTTCATCGTAACAAAAGTAAATAAGCTCAACAAGTGAGAAAAAAACCTGAAAGAAAAATTAAGAGCAAAATTAACCTTTTGAGGATTTAACTGACTATTTGAGACGGGCAACCACTGTCGTTCAACAGCAATCTTCTGCGACTGTTCGTTGGAAGGACTCGTCGAGCAGTTTTGAGAGAACATCGTTCTCGGTGTAGGCAGCGAATAAACTGGTTCATTCGCCGCATCCTCGCTTCTGTGTTCGTCATCTGAAGCACCCACGGGAGCCTGACGCGTATCGATCGGATCGTTGCGATTCTCGAAGCCATGATTCAATGAACGTTGCGAAGAAGAAGCACTAGTGCCAGAAGTCGACGGCGATACTGAGCTCACAGAATTCGGTGAATGTTCAAATGAGACATTCAGCTCAGTGGTGCTTACATTTGACTGAGTGGTGTTTGTTGGACTCATTAAAGACGCCGATGATGGGATGCTATATACGGAACCAGACGAAGCGCCACTGTTGTTTTGTCTCATATATCGATATGGACCCGTGCCAATCTTTGCTGACGACTCCGACGATTGTCCCAATGAGTGGGTACTAACAGACGAACTCAGCTGGACAGGGATCTGATGCTCGATCGGTGGTTCGGTGGTTGGAACAGGTGGCGGCAATTCGTTGGTGTTTATTTCAATCGGCGTCGCGTAAATAGAGTCGACATTGCGCGAGATTGCGGCGACGGGTGCGGTCGCAGTTGGTGGAAGAATAGAAAGATCGGTGGAATGAGGACTCACTTGGCCACCAGTAGCTACAGAAGTATTTGCTGACAGAAAAGTGGCAGCGGTTGGTTCCACACAAATGCTGCTCGGTTCACTTGAGGCTACTGTGTCCGCAACAGATGCACCGTGCGTTGACGCATACATGCGCTGAACCGGGCTATTCTGCGCTGTATGGGGCGCTGGCGCAACCTGATGTACTTGGGCGTACTGAGCAGTTGGGGGGTTTGATTCACCAGTTTGTGCAGTAGCATAGCGAGAAACTGGTGAAGCGTTCCTTACAGCAGGAGATTGCGAACGTAATGTTGGAGTCGCGGCTCTTCGAGTCATGCTGTTTTCAGCGGTGAATGGAACTGGAGAAGAAGTTCGTTCGAAAGAAGATCGCCTAGCCGCAACGGACGCCGGATGCGCCTGGGACGAGGCAAAACGAGCCGGGAAGGCAACCCGACGGATTGGAGAGGAAGACCGAGCTGTTGAAGGGGAAGAGGGACGTTGTAATGGTGACGTAGACTTTTGTACGGATGCTGCAACACACTGAGAGTCATTTCCAGTTTGAGCAAGCTGCGATTTCAAAAATGCTACACCGCCTTCCTGAGACGCTCGCGGCTGCCTTTCGCCATCCGACAGTCTACCGCAATCATTCATTCTGTTGCGTGTTTGTTCGGAATTGATAATTGAAAGCTTCGGTGCCGTGGAAGTGGTCTTCTCGACCGACGGTTGTTCTGGTGGCCAACGTTGTGATACGGTTCTATTCGTTGCAAGTTTCGGTGGTACACTGCCCACGTTCGATAGTGACGTTTCTTCGACTGCAGTTTTTGGAAGCGAAAATTGTCTCGCTGCTGGCTTATAAGTCTTTCCGTCTTGATTGTTTTGTGATGGCTGCTGTTTATTCGCAATAAGAGATCGCGGAGGAGGCATCCACTTTCCTGGTATCGCTCTTTGTGTGCCATCTGTTGGTGACATAATCTTCGCAGGAGAATCAGTTGAAATTGTCTGAAAGTTTCCATTCGATACAGACATGTGCAGTGGACGTTGGTAGACACCGTTCGATTTGTTCATATTCGTTTCATCGTTGGCGATTTTGTTGTCAAAACGTTGGGCCATCTTCTTTATACTGTTCACATCATTTAAAGAACGATTCGTAAGTGTTCTTCCGAGAGAACCAGCCGCACCATTGCTGCTACCTGCTGAAGTTGTCCCCGTTGTCTGCTGAGATTGTTGAGGTGCCTGAAAATTGTCGGATTGTAGCTTCCGCTGAATTGTCGGCCTGCTCAACTGCCGTACCGGACTTTCTGACTGCGCACGACTTTGGATACTGTTGAGGAACTTGATACGATTGGCAGCACACCCTGCAGGGATCTCTGCTTCGATCATTTCACGTGTTGGAATCGGAGACGTATAATGTTCGTCGGCTTTTTTCGGCTTTTGTAACGTACCATCTACCGCCATTTCACTTCCACTCGCCATGACCTCATTCCCATTGTGTATATTTTGTAGTTTAGGTGCACCGTTAACTGTGGTGTTAGACTGTGGGGCCCAAACAGGTGGAGGAGGTGGAGGAGGAGGCGGTGGGAGTGCAACTGTGGGGACCGCATAGTGTGGCTCATCGTTGAAAGGCGCGGACCGAACAGCAAATCCTGGTCTCGCAGTGACAGTTCCTGATTCTTCACATCTCTGTAAATGGTTCTGTTGAAGCGTTCCCATTTCGGAGCGGTAACCTCTTGAATCGGGAGAAGTGCTCAAAGGTGAGAGACTCGACTGGGCGCTTTCGTATGCATCGTCACTCTGATATTCGTTGCAGGAAGGTGAGGAACCTCGAGAAGATCGTGACCTTGTTACACCTTCATATTCCTCGATCACCGGTGCACTTTTGTCGTTGGTCACGACTTTCCGCAGTCGAACACCACCTCGTATTGCTTTCATTAGTTCATCACGATTGACTTCAGTTTTGCCGCCAAGTTTTAGCAATGCAGGATTGGTCACTGGCTTCAGAGGTTGTTTTTTGACGGTAGGCGGTGGCGGCGGAACACCAGCTGGAGGCGGTTGCGGCGGCACGTCGACCGCTGGTAACGGTGGAAGAGGTGTTGTAGAGGGCGAGGGATCACGCCTTTGTGAAAGCAATGGGCTGAGA
Organism: Toxocara canis; assembly: GCA_000803305.1. Classification (NCBI taxonomy): domain Eukaryota; kingdom Metazoa; phylum Nematoda; class Chromadorea; order Rhabditida; family Toxocaridae; genus Toxocara; species Toxocara canis. Next base: position 169,555 of record JPKZ01002484.1, read on the forward strand.
CTCTCGCCTTCAACAAGTATGATCGGCTTGCTCTTATCAACCGTTTTCGTTGGTCGCAAACGGCATCCTTGACGAATCTCCTGAAGGTAAAGAATGCTATCATTAGAAGGAAGGGTAAAGTGAACTACATTCCTCGAAATAAGGCTGTATGAGAAACGAAAGGTTGAGTGGTGCAAAGGTAGGATAAGATAAGCTGAAAATATTGTGAGGAAGTCGATGAAAAAGGAAGCAAATATTAAAATTACAGCTTTTTTCATTCTTTCACCAGGCGACTACGATCGAGCGATTCGTAGATTAAAAGAACGATTCATAAGTGTTCTTCCAAGAGAACGAGCTAATTAAATAGGTCAGCGAAAATCGAACAAATAACGTTGGTATTTGAGATTTAGTACGAAATAAAACTAACAACAAAGCTCATCAAACTGGTGCACTTTTATTGAGCGGAACTATGGAACGCTGAAAAACGCTTAACGACTACGGCAACGAAGAATTTCGTCTCAAAGCAATGTTACAGCGCTGCACATGGGTCCCTAATTATACAGCTTTATAGCACAAAGTGGCAGCACTCTAATGCAAGAGTACTCTGAGTGACATCAGCTATTTCATTGCAGCAATCATTCGCCTTGTCGACGTTTTATAGTTGCAAAATTCGTAATTCACTGAAATTCTAGTTAAACGGAAAGCAATAGCTTTAGGCATAGAAGCATCAAATAGAATGAAAGTACGTACACATTAAATGCTGAAAACATCGAGTGGTAGTGAAAACATGAAAAGTTTCTACGAAAATTTGCAGTGAAAAGTTTGAAATTTTCAAAAGAAAACCCTTCATTTCCCTATTTTTTTCTTCTTTGAAACAGCTGAATAGAAATTTGCCGAGAACGCTCCCACACTTCACTTATGGCATACAGTAGTTCGATTTGGAATAAAGTGTGAAAATTTTCCATTTCAGATCGTTTCACAAAAAACAGCGTGTTATGGTCGTATCTTACTTTCAGAATGAGTTAGAATTTTCAACGCTCTCATTTAAGCACAACACAAGAATCCATTTCATTTTCAGCTGTAAAAAAAAGTCTGATTAGTGGGTCATGAGGCGCTCTTGAAACGAATTTGGAGCATGCCAAAAATTTGTTCGGCACCACCGACCTGAGTGAGACAATTGCCATAATTTTAAGTTTCACTTTTTGTGAACGTTGTTTGAGAAGTATGAAACTTGAAAAGGAACTCGACGTTTTTGCTGAAAAGGAACAAGGTAGGTGGAGGGAGTGGCACTGCGATGGATGATGGATCACTCACAAAAACGTACAGATCGATAAAACGTTTTAAAAAAATACACTAAACAAATGTAGACACAAGAAACCTCAAAGAGTTCGGGAAGTTCTAAAGGAATGTTGCCAAAATTTTCAGGAGAATCGAAAACACTTTATTACGTCTTTGTTCTCCGCTCATTATTTTCAAAGCCGATCAGCAAGTTTCTTTTATTTTGGATTTTAAGATTCTTATACTGCCAGGAATATTCCTGGATATTGTCCTACCATAACTGTTCCACCAGTTTGATTATACGATACGGTTTTCAGCTGAGAAATATTTTTCAACATTTCAAAGCTTAGCGAAAACCCACACTTCATAAAATGTTTGCAATTTTTTCTACGTTTTTTTTGCTCTTGAGCTATTTTATGAGCTCTTTTCATGAAATTTCTCTAATTTTTTTCGATTTTGAGCTATTTTTTGGCTATATAAAATTGAGCAAAATTCGTTAATGTTTACGAAAAGATTGGCATGCGAGGAATGTGTGTCGCATGTGTTCTTTACGATCGTTATCAAACAGTTCGTAGCGTAAATGCGCAGTGAAACGCTAAACTTGCCAAAAATTGCAGCGGCAAATTTTCAACGTAATTTTTCTTACGAGGCGATTTTGGTTTTCAAAAGCTGATAACTCTTTTTTTTCGGCTCAGCTGGTCGTTCTTTCCTTATTATTTAGCAATGAAAATGTGGGGCAAAAAGGGAACTAATTTAGTTTGTCTCGATAAGTAACACCAGTACTTGGCAAAATGACAAGGTCCCATTGTCACAGTACCCATGGTTTTACAGTACACCACAACATCAAGTGCTCATGGAACTTGAACGCAGCAATCGATAGCCTCGCAGATTCGAATGGATAAACGAATAAAAGCTAGCGACATGGAAGACGCCGAATGTATGCAACCTTTGGATGAAAGCACCACACTGGAATCATCATGAGCAAGCTGTTGAAAAAAGAATGATTCATGCACCTTTTTTTCTTACTTATTGTTATTTATCGACTGAATCCAAAATTCTGAGACATAGTACATATTTTTATTTTATGCCTCAAGATTTTCACTTAAGGCCGTACAAGGAAAAGGTAAGTAAGAGAAATATTTTTTAATAATTATGATTCAAAGTTGTATAATTGAACTGAACAAAGTCAAGATACTAACGTCGAGTATGGGATGTCCAACGAACATCTTCAGAAGGGACCCGTTTAGCGTTGAATATATCGATACCAGTTGACGGGTAAACCCTGCAAAAAAAAACATCCAAAAAGTGAAACAAAAGAGTAAGATGTAGTTAACGCCATTTTATGAGGACATAGACAAATGGAAATGTTCACGAGCTACGATTAAAATATGAACAACTGTACAACTCATGTTCACTGCAAACAAAGCAAAACATTGTAGAAAAAGCTATCAGTTTTGTCTTTTTTTCTTTTGAAAAGCAAATAACGTGCATAAATTCCGTACAAAAAGAGAAGAAAGAAATAATGGCAAAAAATAATTGAGTGAAATAATGGATCCAAATTAAATGGTTATTTTTGTGGTCACTATTCCGCTGTTAGAAAGAGGCTGAAAATAATATCTTCAACTGTTTAAGGAGAACATCTACAAATAGTCGTCACTACCGGGCATACTAATGCCTCACTATCGTAATACAGAAAAACAACCAAGCCAATCTTTGCGGAACTATTTATGTATCTCAGCTGATATTGAAACCAGTCAAAATTATTAGCAAATTCTCATATTTAGTTTTTAACAAATGCAATCCACAGAGCAAAAAAAAAATGCAAGAACTTTATAACGTTCAGAAAACAAACTGACTTTCCCATTTGAAACAAAAAGAAATAACAGGAACGTCCAACTGCATATATTAGACGTATGTAAATAAGCCTTTGATCAAATATAGAAATTAAAAATATATAAACAAACAAATGGTACAGATAAGATGAGTGCATAGAGTCGCTAGACAATTCCAAAAAAAAAATCATTTTAAATGTAAAATGGTGTTGAAAGAAATTTGCAATAATCGACATCGATAGTCGAACCGTTAGCAGCTGCCTCGCTGGCATTCGTGTAGCATCGTCAAAACGAATTGCTTTTTTCGCAGGTGCTGCATTTATGTAGAGTGGCATCCCGAAAGACTGATGATCGTCAAACAGCTTTGAAAAACGCTGACACATCCGGTTGTTTAGGTTGAGGCTCAATTTCGATGAGAAACATAGTGTTTGGCTCTTTTATCTTTTTCGTTCATCATTTACGCGAAAAACGTTATCATAACCTCACGAAGGTCTGTGATGACTGTTTAGCAAAGAGCGAAAGGTAGCATTAACTGTAACGGTGGTACAGATCGATGGTGTACTCCACGGGTGCCAATATAATTTCGAAATGGTAAAAGGTGGATGCTGATAAATTGCACGAAATGTGCATATTATAACTGCCAAAAGTAGCTAATGTGTGCTTGCTTTCTAAGCTCAGAAACGATAATTGCAAATCAGTTATCAACACTATCTGCTGATAATTTCATTACAGTTCCTCAATAAAGGCCATAAAGCGGTTCGATTCAACTTTGGGCATTTAGTCGATCGCATCATTTCAGTACATTTTATTAACTTTTCTTGCACCACATCTCTTGCCATTAAAATCAACCCATGCAAATAATACAATGGTCATAAGCCAAGCAGTGGAATATGACAAACTTCGAGAGTGAAATTAACGACAACACGAGTCGTACGAGCAATAAAAGAATTCACATTCATCGTATTGACTTAATTATGCAACAGCTGTTAAGTACATTCTTTTTGCATCTCTTGCCTCTCATCATTCGTCCTTATTCAAACAAAGCGAATATGAAAAATAGGCAATGATCAATTTTTGTACCGGTAAAGGTCTTTAGTTGAGGATAATTTGTCATTGCGACGAACACGTCGTTCCTACCGTCTACCTACGCAAATCGAACAGCTGTTGCTCGACGCAAAAAGAAGCACATTCGTTGACGAAATTTTACCCGATAGTTAAGCGCATATAGAGGGAAGAGAAGTGCAAAAAGCGACATCTGTTGTCTATCTGAAATGTAAAAACACTACGTTTTCTCCACTTTGGCAGCAATTCAGTAGTAAGGCCATAAACAAACAGCAAGAAAAAAAAAGTGGAAAACTATGACGAAAGTTGTAAAAAGTATTAAGATGTTGGTGAAATATGGATGACTAAAGAAGAAAGTTTCTTAAATTGGTATGTTTTTGAATTTTCTCCTTAATATTTTTTGAGAATAAAGGTAAATATCACTAACTTTTATATTGCATAATTCATTTTCATAAGAATTTCCATAAAAATTTACAGCTAGTTTCTTTAAATGGTGTTACTAAGTATAAAAATGAAAAATAGAACAAAAAAAACAATAAATGTAACTTTGATAATAGTGATCAAAAAACGAACCTCATATAAACGAGTCAAAATGCGTACAAAACCCATAAGAGGCAGCGAAGGCGTACACAACTCTCTAAATAATAACCACAACCTGGATCTAAAGATGGGTAACACATCTATTTGAAGCTGAATTAAGCAAAAATGCTGATAATGAGGAATTTTCCTTTGCACCTAGAGTAAAAAAAAATATGAGGGTAAAATGAATATTGCTTGAAATAGGAGCAGCCATAAAATGAACTGCAAATGCCGGAAGCGATTATTAGATCAGATTTCATCAGCATAGACGTTTAATTTTTCTTTTTTGCTGTTTGATTGTCTAGTCATATGCAATAAATACTTACCCGTGCTCATCAGTATTTAGTCATTTGCAATAAATACTTACCCGTGCTCATCAGTATTTAGTCATTTGCAATAAATACTTACCCGTGCTCATCAGTATTTAGTCATTTGCAATAAATACTTACCCATGCTCATCAGTATTTAGTCATTTGCAATAAATACTTACCCATGCTCATCAGTATTTAGTCATTTGCAATAAATACTTACCCATGCTCATCAGTATTTAGTCATTTGCAATAAATACTTACCCATGCTCATCAGTATTTAGTCATTTGCAATAAATACTTACCCGTGCTCATCAGTATTTAGTCATTTGCAATAAATAAAAAAAAATATGAGGGTAAAATGAATATTGCTTGAAATAGGAGCAGCCATAAAATGAACTGCAAATGCCGGAAGCGATTATTAGATCAGATTTCATCAGCATAGACGTTTAATTCCTCTTTTTTGCTGTTTGATTGTTTAGTCATTTGCAATAAATACTTACCCGTGCTCATCAGTATTTAGTCATTTGCAATAAATACTTACCCATGCTCATCAGTATTTAGTCATTTGCAATAAATACTTACCCATGCTCATCAGCAGTGACCAGGTAAACATAGCCGTGCTCGTCAGTAGTGACTAGGTAAACCAGTAAACTCAAGTACCATGCATATTAACAAGCTCGAAACCAAATCAGAAAAAAATAACACAAAAAAAGCAATTCATTTATGAAACAACTAAATATGCACCTCACTATATTGCTTCCCCAGTTTGCACCCCCCAGTTTGTTCCACATTTTATACATTTCTTAATAAATTTGTGATTGGAAGAGCATTATTGTCTTTGGGTTATTCTAAACGAAAATTTCCATTTTATGCAAATGAATCATTAATGAAACCAATAAAGCACATATTAATTATTCCAAATTTTTGCCAAACCAAACTCATTGAGGGTTTCGTTCATTCGATCCGTTCAAAATGAATATGCAAAAAAAAACTGTTAGGTTTAGTGAGGTGAGACAAAGCTAAAATATGTGATTTTCAGCGGTTTTACACGACGCTGAACCCTTTAAATGATTAATGACGTTATGACACAGCACAACCAACTCGTGAGTCACTCTCAACGAACATGAATAAGCAAACCGGAAAGCGAGTGTAGACGAAGATTAGAATGGTCAAGCGTGAAAATGAATATGCAAAAAAAAAACTATTAGGTTTAGTGAGGTGAGACAAAGCTAAAATATGTGGTTTTCAGCGGTTTTACACGACGCTGAACCCTTTAAATGATTAATGACGTTATGACACAGCACAACCAACTCGTGAGTCACTCTCAACGAACATGAATAAGCAAACCGGAAAGCGAGTGTAGACGAAGATTAGAATGGTCAAGCGTGGCGTTCATGAAATAACAGCAGAACATGGTGAGTTGGTGGATGGGGGGGATGAATTTTGTACCAAAAAAGTGCTTTATTATGTGCTTCCCTCCCTACAATTGGATGGAATTTCTTACTGAAGTCAAAATTGACTTCCAAAACTCTGATTTGCCTTTATTAGAGATGTTGGTGTAACGATCGAAGTAAAGGACACTCAACGATCGGAGACAATATAAAAGATGAAATAAATGAGAATGCTCTTCAACGGGTTGACAAGATATTTGTTTCAGTAATTCCACCGATCAGGTTCCATGAAAGGATAATAAATAATTTAAAAAAAAGAGCACTTTTCTTTCCGTTAAAAAACAATAAATTATGCACCCATATTTTCATGATCCGATCGCTGGCACGAATTTTTTTATTACTGCTCAGTCGCAAAATGCATACAACAGAACTTCCACTATATTTCAGCGTCTATTTTTCATTCAGAATGCTGATGAGTTTACAGTACAGCTGACTTTATGGTTGTAGATTACAGCTATCAAATTTCATATCTCCATCTTCAATGGTTTCTGAACTAAAAATTACTTAACGGAAGGAAAAACGCAAACACATGCGTAAAGTCGTGTTCAAATTTGTCAAAGCGAATAAAAATTTATTTCAGAATCAAAGAAAAGTGAACAAAATATATTTCTAGGGCGCCATATTATTAGAGCACAGCCGGAGTCATTGACAAATTTCCTGGAACCGGAGAGCGAAAAAAGAGCTCTGGATCAACTATTTTGACGTAGTCCTCTACGAAGATGAGCGAGAATCAAAGAACAACAATGTTGGGTGGGCGATCGGTATGTTCGCATATTGGGGACAATCGTTGGCATGCATACATACACTTTGCCTTAGTGTCTACAGTTGCAGAGCACATCAACGAAATAATGTCTGAATGAGTTGTCCTTGTAGCCACATTAGGAAAAGATCACTTGAAAGCGCAAAACCAAACACTAACCGAGTGCATGCTATAACTCAATAAGTTTGGCCCCTACTAAATTTGTAATCAAGTTTGCGAAGCGAATAAGGCCAGCGGACGATTTTGAAAAGGATGATAAAGCAAAAAAATAAGATTTCCAACTGTCCAAGTCTGCATGAAGTTAGTGTTTCGATGAAATGATGAGGCGCAAATATAGTTTGGGTTCGACTCATGTAGTTTCTGTTGCACATGCGTCAAAGGGTGACATTCAGCGAAGAGCTGAGAACAATATCCAAAAAATTGCATAACTGGAATCTTTGAGAACAAATTTGTTTTTGAGTTCCGATTCCATTTCAAATGCCAACAAATGTAAACCAAAATGTTTTTGTTTAGCAATAAGAAATTTACGAACCAAGGAGCGTAGAAACTACCAAATCACTCAAAAGTACCACAAATGTCTTACTAGTGATAAGAAGCAAAAGTTTGGCAAGATTTTAATCGACTAAGAAGTTGCTCGATCCGTTATTTTCAGCAAAAATCCATGATCGAAGTTTCTTTTTTTTCAAAAAATCGCGCTCCATCCCAGCTGTTGGTCGATTTCATAATCTTCTTCAATTTCATAATCATCTTCACAATCGTTTTTCGATAAACGAGACAATCTAAGGCCTAAAAGCGCAACGACAATAGACAAAAAATGACCTGGTGGGCGACTTCAGGTAGGGTGGATTTGCTAGGTTAGGAACTTCACTTCCGATTCTAATGGGCCATGGAAATGGAAAACGTTTAGACAGAAGAAGATGAGACCGGTAGCATAAAATATGTATGATGGCAGAGCTCCAAAAACCGATTCTTGTCACGCTGTTCCCATGAAAATTCCCTAAGCACAAATATGAAATGAGCGAATGTTGCGGCGAGACAAGTGGATTTAGACGCGAAGAAATGTCTCCTATGAGGTGATCGAAATGTGCGAACGTTACGACTTTTTTTTTTCTTTTGATAACGAGCAATTCGTTCCACCTGACTTGCTTGAAAACGTCCGGAATCGATCTTTTTTTTTAAACGAGAGAATGGTTTATTCATCAAAATTCAACTGTTAACGAAAACGATAACAGGTTACTAAGTGGCCTCCATTTTGAACGATCCATTGCGTCCTCCAAAGTCGAATCTCACAAAGATCCTGAAACCGGGAAATAAGGTAAAGAATTCACATCGACATCGATGCTAAACAAGTGGTAATTGAAGAGAAGAAAAAAAAGCACAAAGAAAGGAACGGGAGAGAAGGGAGAAGCGGAAATCACCACTATGAACACGACAACATTTAGAGGGCAATTCGACAGCTTTAGACGAACAGGCGGGATTGTTTTTGAAAATGAGAGCAAAACATCGAAGCACATGCCAAACGAAACGTTCAAATGAGTCAGGTGTTCATTCAGTGAATCGCAAAAAGCATCAACGCAATAGCGGTGAATAACTGAGACGTAAGCCGAACGATTCCTCATGGGAAGATTAATCGTAATACTTTCGTGTACATCGAAACCAATGAAACACTCTATCCATGTTGACCATCCTAGCAATGCTCATTTTGAGCCTGCTGCACTTATTTAACAGGGTTTCGATTACTCTAAGGGAATATCGATCTATGTATGTACGTATATGTGTCTGTCTGTCTGTCTGTCCGTTAGTTTCAACTCATCACCTCAAAGCCACGGCCTACACTCATTTTAGAACCGTTACACTGATATCTGCTGATGTTATACGCCTATCCCCTAGCCATGAAAAAATTTGCATGCATTTTCCGTTAGTCCAGCCGTAGAAAACAGAACCTTTTTTTTAACGATTTAAGCAAGCAGTTGGATCAGTTGGGAAATAAATGTTCATCATCTGGTGAAAGTTTATGCGAACGGTTGCTGTGGACCAAAGCATATGTCGCGTTAGCCTCCAGGGAAGTATCCTCGCTCGATTAAAAAGATTTTGAGAACAGAGATCATTGGAACCGGACAACGAACACATAAACGTAGGAAACGGCGAGATCTGACGAAAACTAACGGCATGAACAATGCGATTTTCTGAAAACGCTTTGTATTCATAAACGTAGCTCTTATCAGTCACGTTTATCTAGGGCAGCTGAACGTTCCGAATTGCATCTCCATATCATAGCCTAGAGATACTGGCCAAGGCTATGCCTTCTTTGAAGCAATCAAACTAAACAACAGACAGAGCTTAATTATGTGGCATTGCCCACGTGAAAAAACTTTCAACAACCTATATCAATATCAATCACTATAGAAAGAAAAAGAAGAAAAATCCTTATAAAAATCGCTATAAAAAAGCGAATCTCGTACACAGTAACTTTAAGAAATGAACATAACCTAAGTAATAGAAAATAGTTCGCAAATTTAATTACTATAAAATCTCTCGAAAAAAAGGCAATTAAATATTTTCAAGTAAAAGAAATGACCAGCTTCAGTTCAAATTAATATAGCATCTTTCATAAATCATTCCCATTGCTGGTCTCTCCACAAAGTGAAATTCCAAAAGAGTTTACTTAAGGAAGGGTATATTTTGGTTTTTTTTTGCCTACCGTCAAAATCGATACAATTGAAAATCCTCTCAAGATAACCCCCTTGAGTGTGCTCAGCTTCCTCAAAAATGTAAATCACTATTTTAAAAGTAGCGAATTTCATACACAGTAATTACGCGACAATAACCTGTTTTCAACGATCGCATTGTCCACTTATTTCGCCAACAATCTTACCGAGCCTACTCGTTTCTCGAAAAACGCCTTAGTTGTCGTTTTGAAGTTCATCAATAAATTCTATTCGTATATCTGGCTGCATGCTATAATTTTTAAAGAAGTATAAAGTAGGTGTCCCAAAAATTTAACTTCGAAAAAAGTAATCTTTTCCACGAAAGTGCAAAAAAACCCTTCACAAAAAAAGGTAGAAACCACGAATCCTTTGCTTTCGTTATAGGCAAATACATAAGCAGAATATCATAAGTTATTCTGTTTCCATTGACCCAATAATTAAGTGCCAATTGTAAAATCGGATGTAATTTTGTTCACTCGCCAACTCTCAAAACGTACATGAAAATGATTTGGGAATTAATTTAAGATCATTCATTGTTAGAGACTCAAAATTTTCTACGATCGGTGAAAGGCGCCGATCAGTTAGAAGCAAAGAATTCAAAGACAATAATCATTCGAAGGCAAAAAGCCTTATAGGTGTCGGTCAGTTAATACGTTCGTATATAAACGTGCAATCAATCGGTAACACCTTTTCAACGTTTCCAAAAATTAATAAGTAAAGTGAAATAAATAAAATGAAACGAGTTTCTGTCAACGAGTTCGATGAGGCATTTCAAAAAGAATGTATATTGTTTTATCATGGCGATCTTGAGTGCAACAATGGCATACGGCTCAATAATATCATTCATTCTTAATTACCTATTTTTTTCTTTAGTTGATGAAAATTTTCATTTTCAAAACAAACAAGCTTTTTTGCACACAACAAAATTGTTCATTTAACAAATGGTTTACTCAACATGTCGATCATGTTATATTTTTTCAACAATAAAACAGATGATTAATAAAATTAAATTATTATATACATTTAAAAACCATCCATTTGCTTCTTTCACTTCAAAAAATTGCACTTTTTTTCAGTTGCAGAAAAATTTTGATTCCGATAGAATTTTTCGCAGAGAAATTTGACAAAAATTTTGAAATATTCAAATATTCTACTAGAAAATTTGAAGGTTTATTTTAGCGACAATCGACACCCGATACGTTCGCTATTAGAAAAGCGGTGAAAGACTTACTCCTTTAAAGAAAAAAAAGAAACAAACAAACAAAAGATAACAGCACTTCTTATCTTAGTTTTTTTTTTCTCTTTTTTTACTGAAAACCGAACGGTCGAACGATGCAAAATGCGATGCTGCAACATATTCTTAAAACAAGCGTTCAGCATTCTTAACGTATAACTCATGAATAGATTTTACAAATTCGACAGTAACCGCTGAATAACTGGTATTCGTTTCAACCTTATTGAAATCACCTGTTTCGTAAATAGGAAGTGCTGATATTTGTTGCATTTTCGTTCCAAAATCATTCCATTTGAATGATCGATTCGGATATTTCGAGTTTACAGATTGTATCTCAATGCTCAAAAGTATCCTGATTCAAGCAGTTTTGTTCCATTATCACAATTAGCTTTAATTACCCACAATTACTCCAAAAACAAAAAAATGCTCCCTGATAACAGCACCATTCTGTACCTTTCGAAAAACTTCCCATGCTGAATAAATCGACAATATCGTTTACTGCAATTACGGAATTTGTTTTCCTTAAACTCTTTGGAAGATGAAAAATTTCTATGAAGTTGTTATCCGCGTAGCTGAAAATTATCACTTTCTATAAAATTTTGGGTGCAGGAAAAGAAATTGAGAAAGAGAAAGCAGAGAAACTTTCAAAAACGATGTTAAATCTTAACTAAACTTGTCGGGTTACAATTGATTTGCGATCACGTTTAAGAGAGGTCCCAAAAAGAAGTCAACCTGAAACGCTTCGTTAGTATGCCAAATCTAATGCGCTTTCAAATTAAATCGATCTTTCTTTGCTTTTTGAGAGGTAAAACAAAAGGACGTCGAAAGAAGATTTGAAAAGGAAGAGGAAATGATTCTGGATTAAGAATAATAGCAAAGAACGTTAGTCGTTGCTTATATAAAATTTTCGTTAAAATAGACCGTAACAGATCAGTGTACCATTACTTGTGTAATAAAACCAAATTAATACTTTGAAATATTAAAATTTATGTCATTTCGTTTCTACAGACCAAACTGACACAACATCTAATGCGCATGGAATGATATCAGCGAATGATATTCAAATATTCCACATAAACTATCCAGCGAAAATGTTGAACTATGCAAGCACAGTAGTTGTTAGCTACCGGAAGAATAATTAAAGAATAAGGAGTGATACTTGATTCGATTGCACGATTGCGTCGTTCAAGTGATATCAAGCAAAGTTGCTCAAGATGAAATGGAATTCGACAACGATGATGAGTCATTGATAATGCTTGACATTGTTATCAAGAACGCATCTTAGTTAGTGAGGTGCTGTAGAAGTGAGACCGGCAAACATATGAGCTCAAACAAACAAAACCAAAAAGTAGAGCGCTCATAGAAGAATATCGCAGCGAAAAATTCAAAACATTAGAATTTCAACGTTTCATTGAACTTGATGAATTTTAATAAAATTATAAAATTTTAATGGAAATTGGAAATCGTAATGCAAATAATTTTCAATTTCCATTGAAATTTTCAAAGTGAAATTGGAAATCAAACTGGAAATATGTTCATGAGTATGGGAACTTGACGAAATGAATTTATTTCTTTTTTTTTGCAATTCTGAACATACTTATTGATTTTAAGACTAAGCAGTTTCGGTCAAGATAGCAATCTAATCAGATAGAACTCGAAATTCTCGCTCATTTTTTTTTCTAATTATTTGCGAAGTCTTAAAACCCCGAGAATAAGGACCAGGGCAAAAAAGAGCGAATTTTCGAAAAAAAAACAATCGATCTATCAAAAGAACGGTGTACAACATCACAAAATATGATGTCTCTCATTCTGTTCAATTTCGTTCCACTCTTCATCACAGCAAAACACACTACATTGTATATGTATCGGCTATACAGTGCATGTTTTATATTATACACGTCTCATAGACTGGGAAGAAATTTTGCTTTAAAAAGGGAACGAATCCCCGTACGTATAGAGGACGAAAGATGAGTACGATGCAACATTTCGAATGTTTCGTTAAAGAATACAACAATTCTGTTCCACTATTAAAGATATTTTATACTATTTCAACTAAATCCTTTATTAAAAAAAAGTTGCACTCTTTACAAGTAAATTTTTCACTAACATTTTTACCTTATTTAGTTTAAGTTTAAGCGATTAGAAAAAATAATCGAGTTCAATGGTCACAATAAGTCGCAATTAAAAATTTCGCTTTCTTCAATCAAGTTCACTTCAGTATTTCTATTCGAAAAGAATAAAAATTACCAGAAAATGAACAAATATGAAAATCGAAACGAATTTTATAGATTTCTTTCGAAGCGTTGAAAGTGGAGAGATTTAAACGCTAAGTGCCGTCGTCAACGTTTTCCGCTTCTTTTTTTTTTCTAACGAACATTGACCTCAACACATTACATCGGGATTCATTTGATTTACGCTTTTAAAAATACAAGTGAAATATTGCACTACAAAAAAAAGGAGATTCTTTAAATGTCAAACAAACTATGGAAACTTTTAATGACAAAAAAGAGTAACTTTCATTAACCAATAAATTTCAACCAAAAAGAAGCGGACAAATATGATTGAATTTCCTTTATCGAAATGTATTAATTTTTTAGAGTAATTACTTAACTAATTAAGTATCTCTGATGAGAATCAATTGATAGATCAGGTGTAATTAATTAGTAATTAAAATAAATGAGAATATAACGACGCAAAACTTACTTTTAGTTGAGAAATGAGTGGTCAAGGCAGTAGCAATTTCATTGGCGTGATCACCTTCATCATTTTTTAAATTTGTATATATTGTGAACTTAAGCCATGAGAACAGGACCTTCTTCCTACCTTAAAAGATTTTCTATTAAAATTGAATCTTTCTTCCCAGTTTTTCAGAGCATCACCTACTTAGGTATAGACAACTATCTCTCATACAACTATATAACATTTTAACTGACGTGGTATTCTCATAGAGCAGTCTATGTCCATGAGGTCAAGAAAGCTCCTCAGTTTCAGCTAGGCTCGCTGCCTTTACTCAAAGGTTGAAAGCATGTTGAGATCACAATTATGAGGAGTGTGGCGATTTGATGCGGGAAGGTGGCTGATGCAAAACCCGAAAAGACCTTGCCTTTTTTTTAGGTGTTCAATTATAGGGGAAACGAATCGGAAGTAACTCGCGCATGCGAGCAAAAAAACGACCTTTCTATGACCGGATGACACATGTCCGGAATACTGTTGACTCGGCTTCCGATTCGTTGACATCTGTTTATGACAAACAGATCTCCTGCCTTCTATAACATTTCAAAATGTTCTATTTGTTTCCATGCGTTGACGAGAAAAATCTTCTTGGAGGAAGCCGACAGGAAATCTAACAGCATCTTAAAAGTATATCAGCTTGCAGCAAAGCAAAAAAAAAAGCAAAACGCTGCATTCGATGATTAGTTCATATCACCTCAAAACATTTACTCCTCACCACTACTGTAACTTTTCGCGTCGATTTCTCTTCTATGTTCCCATCGCTCGAGTAGTGCCAAATATGCTTGAGAATCAGCAAAGCATGCGAGCATACAATGTGATCCATGAAAGATGCATGAAATTATTGTCCCATTGGAATGTGTTCGGATTGTGCAATGCAAACTAGCATGCAAATACTGCTATTTTTATAAAGCACTCTTGCTTACTGTATTATTGTTAAGCTGTTCTAAAAAAATCTCCCGTATTTTAACTACACGGAACTCTCTCAACGAATGCTTTTGAACTGACATCATTAGCGATAAAATAAACTGAAAAATTAATGAAGCTCAATAAGATCAAAATTTTAAAATTTCCTTCAAAATTGATTTTCTGACGAAAAAAACCATCCATTTTTTTTTCTTTCGGAATTTCTTACGTCTTCGCAAGAAATATTCGTCGAGTTCATCTGCCATTAGTAAATGGAAAAGTGCGGTCAATAATGATGAACCATAATTAGGGTTAACGTAAGGCCCACAATTGCTTAATGAATTTGTCCATTATTTTACGGCCAACTAAAATAAATGAAATTTTTCAGAAATCAGTGACACCATTCATTCATGTCCGCATTTATCAAAGGATCGTTTCTTTCAAAATGAACGTTCATTTAATAAGTACAACGAAAACAGTTAGCTAGTTCATTACTGCTCCTTCGTGCTTACTTTATTTATCTTAATCTTCGTATTGATATGTACGATGAAAATGGAATGAAAAAAAAGAAGGAATGGAATGGAATTGAAAAAATCGAAAAAGCCTTTCTCCTTTTACATAATTTTCTCCATCGTCCGAAATTTGAACATTTCAAATTTTGCACGAAATTTGAATGATTGGTGAAATTTTAGCTAAAATTTAAGTCCAAGGATTATACCGCTTAAAAGTATCACTGCAAAAACCTTTCCAAAGTTTACTGCTATATGAATTTTTTTACTTTAAGTGTTCGACTGGCCTCATAATTTTACAAATGGAACAGTCTATGAAAGATCATTGTTTCGAAAGGGCTTACATTTGAAGAAATATGGTTGTAGCTTTTAAATTCGTCTTTTATAGAATCCCTTCTGCATACTCAAATGATTGAACGAAAGCTTTATCACAGCGAATATCACAAACAATCAGGCTAGTGTTATTTGAGGATTGATTCAAATAAACTGCAAAAAACGCTGGCAGAGGAAAGAGATCCTTAGCAGTGGAACTATCCTCACAACACGTAGACATCCATACCTCATGACTGCGAACAATACTGACTGTACGGAGGATGTTTTGAAAGAGGAAGGCAAATGGAAGAAGGTGGCAGCGGGCAGTTGATGGATGCAACGAATCGTTTGTTTTGTTGAAGGGGTGTGAAGAAAATCAGCAAAACCGCTGACGGTACTCGCATATTTTCCTATCATATAGCACTTATGCAAACACAAGCAATTCGAGCGTGCTCTGCGCAAACCAACTCTAATTGTCTACGTTAAGTGAGAATCGTCACGAAAAGTCACTCACTCCCTGACTCTTTAAAGCCGAATCTTAGAGCATGGATCGCTTAGCATTGCCCATTTTCTTGAACTTACCATTGCAGAACACTATAGAGAATAGAATAGAATAATATAAGAAGTTGAACTTCCCACATTGTCCATGCTATTAATATCCTCGTAGATAGAACAGTACTAATCGTGTGGACATCACATTGCAGCGTTCAAAATTGTGCGAGTGAAACAGTAGAAAATGGTAAGGTGCACATTTGTTTCTAAAAGAAAGGCTACGCATTAAATTTGTGATGAGATCATGATGTTTCTGGAGTATCGGAATCCACGTCTTTGTATGTTTCAATTCCAGCTGCATTTCGCATTCCAGTTTTTAGATTTTATAAGCATGCATTAAATTCCGTTGAAATTCCAGTTTTTCGCGTTTCCTGTTTCTGAAAAAAGAAATTCATTATTCATCAAGCGATCACTACGGTCATTCGTTTGTGTTGTGTATAAACAACGTACGTAGATCAACATGAACGAAACTACTTCTATAGGCAGTGAAAAGTGAGTGTAATCTATTGTGATCGACATACATACACTAAATAACAATACGTGCGATCGTGAAGTGATCCTTGAATGCATACATTTCGGGTACGCTATTCGCATAGCATCGTAGTAATGTGCAGCGATCCGTCGGACGTACTCCCTTACAATCTCACCAATTCAACCAGTCAAAAACGTTGTTGGTGCAACAATTACTCAACGCTGTTAACCCAATAAATTTTCTATTCATCTCTTTGTTGCATTCCGATGACGAGACGGATGAAGAAGCGGTCAGAGAAAAGATTATTAATATTTTACCGGCCATATAATATTAAATCTGAAACAATATAACTTTGGTGGAATATATTTTAAGGCCGGAAGTGTAAGGTATGGGTGGTTTGCTTCTCATAGCGATATGATTAATGATACTTCCATGTCTGATACTTCCAATAAGCGAAGAAGAACGTTACTGAGGAAAAAAAAGTTCTTCTACAAGTTCTTCTATCCAATCGTTAAGTTCATAAAAGATGCGTAATACACCACAAAAGATGTAATTACTAAAAGATGAGGTGGAAGCGGACTTCCTTCCCATTAGCTGGGAAGCATCTTTTCCATTTTTGTCTATTAAAACGTGCGCATTCTCCACAATCTGCCATCTATTGACAGAGGAGAGCATATAGAGTGGAGTAGCTACAAAAAAATTTATTTACTTTATCTCTCTTCGATAAAATTCCTATTAAACAAATTTTTCTTTTCTGCGATGATGCGTAGAAGTTAAAGGATTTTAGGGAAAGAGACTTTTTTGGAAAAAAAATTACGGACAAAATTCGACAGTCGTTGTAGAGATTTGTCAGTGATGAAATAGGATGCTCACAGCTTGCGCGGAAAGACAAGACAATTTTCCCTTCTAATTAGCACGTAAAAAGTCACCGCCTTTTCACGGGCAGTATAAACTTTTCACCCACATTACGTGTGGTACAGTCCTTCGATATGCTTATTAAATATTTGTATTGGCTGAAACGAACAGGCATTTTTATAATCATCAAATACCTCTAACGTCGTTTTAGCTCTACAAGAATTTTTTAAAAATCACGCAGAAGCCATCGGGTTATCTTGGAATTAAACGTGGTCGCCCATCGCCTGTCTGTCTAAATTGGAGTCATTGTGGAACCAGAAATCTTCCACTGTGTTTTTCAGTGTTGTCATTATACAAGGAGTATCCGCAACAATTTTTGAAAGATCCGTTATTGACATATTGAGAAACTTAGAAAAAAAAGGAAAAAATTTCCTCACACTTTCTCCGGTAACTGAAACAATCATTTATCAATTGACGCAGTTAGGCCATTGGTATATAAAACAATCACGTATATATATATATATACGTATATATATTTGAGAACCACTGCTATTTGTAGAACATAATTTGAGTGAGGAAATTCTTTTGTCGAGTCATTTACTTCACGCATCGCTTACTGTTTCTATTTGGTTCGTCTTAAAAATGGTCTCCTTGGCAATTGTTTTTAAGAAATCATGATTTGCTAACTGGACTGACAGTTACTATTCCTGAAGTTTTTACCGTTTCTAAAAGTGATTGTCTCCAGTGTTTCCGAAGATGTCTTGAAATCGTCATCTGGTCACCTATGAATATGTATGTATACATATATATATATATATATATACATATATACATATGGATATCTAACTGAACTGGCATATTGAACACGTATCTCATAGATTTCCAACTCAATCTGTATTTAGCAAACTTGAACTTCGGATCAAACGGCATTGATGTTACTGACGACAGGCACAATAGGATTTGACGCCTTTAACGCACATAGTATACAGCTCACAATCAAGCTGCCATAAGACATGATTCATAGATGACCGTATCACGATTTCAAGAGTATCTTCGGGAACACCGGAGACAATTACTTTTAGAAACGGTGAAAACTTCAGGAACTGTAATTGTCAGTCCAGTTGGCAAATCATGATTTCATAAAAACCATTGCCAAGGAGGCCATTTTTAACGACGAACAAAATAGAAACAGTAAGCGATGCTTGAAGTAAATGACTTAACAAAAGAATTCCATCACTCAAATTATGTTCTACAATATAGTAATGGTTCTCAAATTCTTCCTTTATTTCAATCCGTTTCATAGCCTGACAGCTCCGAATTACGCCACGATGAAATATACATACCACTAATACTTTAAAGCGTTTATATCTAACCGAAGCTCTACTTTCCTTTATCTCTGATAAACCACCCAACTTTCAGAACAACGATCTTGAACGATCGGGTTTAGTAGCAGCTAGCTGCATGAGAATATCTGAACTGGTAATTTAGTTTCTTCTTTTGGCAAATTTTTGGCTCCCTTTGAATGTTGTAAAATTCATTTGAATTTATGCACTAAACTGAACGTTTGCATGTTATTTTTAACGCGTTTTGAAGAAATGGGAATATGGGACAGCGCTAGTCGCAAAGTATGCCACTACCATAATTAAGAAGTGTCTCTTTGAAGTGAGGTTATTCGGCGTAATAATTCTTCTAGAAATCCAACTTGACAAACCTGCATATGCCATACGTGACACGCAGTGCGCAATCTTTTCGTTTTGACAGGTGAAAGAAAAATCACGAAGGGAATTTCAGAATGGGGGAGGGGGGGCAGAATGGGAGGGT
>JPKZ01002484.1:195143-216376 GCA_000803305.1 Toxocara canis
AGTCGATATTCAGGACTAAAGCTTGAGACATAGGTTCACGAACGCATGCAGCATGGCCCAATCCAGCCGTTCAGCGTAGACCATTCCAACGACATTAACCATAAAAGGCATTCCGAAAACCTTTGGAACACTTTAGCATAATGGAGCAATGCGCTATTAACTCCAGCTCAAAATTAGCATAACCTCGTACAGTCTCATTCAGTGCTCATTGTTTCGGTGAAATAAACATGCTCACTTTACAAAAATAATCGAGAGCTACATTACAAATGAATTTCTGCATTTTCCATGTATTCTCTCCTTTTAAGCATGAAGCATGAAATAAGCATGAATTACTCTCCTTTCCTTTCCATATTAATTAGTCATTTAAACAACGAAATGGAACTAATAAACTGATCTAGAAGAGAACAATATGAAATGATCGGTGGATCATTGATAATCGCTTAAAAATTGAGCGGAATGACTACTCGACACGACAGTATAAAATGTTCTGCTTTGAGAGCGCATAAAAAGTTTTATTTCGGATTCGCATGTGGAACCAGTTATGTGAGGATATGATTTCACGAAACATGTAATCCGCATTAGAAATTTTTTTGAATATCCACAAAGAGCTATCAATTTTCAAACGTTTCAAATCGTTGTGCTATAATTCGCCTTTCTAAACAATGAACTGAAGGACGAAAAATATAATTAATCTCTCAAGTTACTGTGGGAAAAATACTATGCAAAAACATTATGCAAAAAAGTTCAAACGGTATGAGTAAACATCAGGCAGAGGAATTTTGTGCACACATGTGTGGATGACACGAGGGGGAGCGGGCTGGGGTTTGCTCACGACTGCACAAACGTATGAGGAAATATCAACGTGAATAACCATTCCCACGAAGAGCTAAAAGTTCAAGCAAATATTGCCCTTTTTGAATTAGCATTTTTTTTTTGGGGGGGGGAGGGTGTCTCAATGATGAAAACGGTAAGAGATTCTTATGATAGCTTGCTTTCGTGCGACTCCTATACGTCACATCCGATTTTGTAAGAGAAATAAATAAAAAGTTGATTTTTCGTTGCGCATTCCTCCCCGTTCTTTCCCATTTTTTTTCCCATATCATTTCAAAATTTCCCCCCAAATTAGGTGCTCTAGTTGAATCACCCTATGTACAAAGCGCGCTTCACGTCAACGACGGATTGATTCCGTTCAAAACCGGATTTGCAACAAACAACGCTTTGGCAAATATTCAGAACACGTTCCAAGCGTATCAATTTTAGAATTTATTATATTCTGATCCGCTCAATTATTGTAAATAACAACTGTTTTAAATGAGCATCGCACATTCGTTTCCAATAAATCTACTTAACGACGTATTGAGAATATTTTCCACACTGACCAATTTACGAGCTCTAAGTTTGATACAGAACACAAATATTGCGGATATGACCGAAATTGTGATGGAACGGAATGTGTTTGATGACCGAAATTGTGATGGAACAGAATACGTCTGACGACCGAAATTGTGATGGAACAGAATGTATTTGATGACAGTTCTACTCGTCAGGCTATGCTTATATGAAAAATCTTTGAATTAAAATCGGAAATATTTGCTATGATGATGGTTTGCTGAGTCGAATCTTTGCATGACGATAGATTATTTTTGATGCCATGGGCTGGCAAGAAATGAGCTTTAATCGCATGTCTATCAAACCAGCCGGATACATTAAAAAAACTCACAAATGAAAAATAATAAATATCATTCAATTCGACCGCTTGCACATTCTTCTACTAAAGAATCGTTTCTGTGGGCTTTAGCGGACTCGCAACTGACAAAGTGCATTTTGGTGACTTCGTATCTGCGCTTTAATCGCATGTCTATCAAACCAGCCGGATACATAAAAAACTCACAAATGAAAAATAATAAATATCATTCAATTCGACTGCTTGTACAGTCTTCTACTAAAGAATCGTTTCTGTGGGTTTTCGCAGACTCGCAACTGACAAAGTGCATTTTGGTGACCGTATCTGTACGTATTTGAGCATCTATCTGATAAACAAGCATAGTGAAATTTACACCCTAGAATCACACTTTATTCTCGATTCCATATCAGTTCATTTATTTCCTAAAAGGTTTCCACTCCTCAAAGCGATACAACCAATTGGAATCATGGTCCCTGTAAAAGCGAAATGTTTAAGAGAAAATTTCCAAAAGCAGTCGGGTCGTACAAAATTTGAACATTTTTCACTTGCGAATGGTTTATAAAAATAGAAGGCTTGATGGATGAGACGCCAACGCGTATTCTGTGAACACCTTCTGGCACATATTCCCAGTTTTTCTATGTCTCAGTTAATGAAGCATGCAATCTGGTCGGTCGAAAATGTATACATATATTATCGCCTTTAAGATAACATTGTTCAGCGGGAGTAGACGGACTGTTTTCGAAGTGAATCCGGGAGGTGATACCAGGGTGTAAATTATACCGAATAAATTCCATAACTTAACCTTCAGCGACTCTAGTGTTGAAATGGCCGAAAAACAGACAGATACGCGCAGTACACAGGCATAGACATGACTTTGCCACAATGCACTTAGCAAATTGCAAATTTGAGAAGCTGTACACATATCAGTGCTGTGTGAGCCTCATAACCATTCCACCATCGCGCATGAACAACGTCACGAACTATCACTGTACGTTAAGTGGAATTCGACGACAACAAACAGATACTTGATAAAGTAGTTGGTATAGAGAAATGGATTTCCCCACAATGCTTTGTTGTTTTTTTTTCATTTGGATAACCGGCCAACAAGAACCCTGTCGACAAATACCTTCAGTGGTATTTTGGTAACACGGTTAGCACGTTAGCACGTTCCCGCTCGGGCCTTCAGTGCGGTGTCTCGATGTTACCGAGGCAATCGCAAGCCGAGCACAGCCATCTCTTTGGCTGTTTTAGCCTGTTGTTAACCACCCGCTGGCTG
Source organism: Toxocara canis (assembly GCA_000803305.1). Taxonomy (NCBI): domain Eukaryota; kingdom Metazoa; phylum Nematoda; class Chromadorea; order Rhabditida; family Toxocaridae; genus Toxocara; species Toxocara canis. The sequence goes on from JPKZ01002484.1 coordinate 198,104, forward strand.
GGCTGTCAGTGGTACGGTGGGAAGCAGCCGGGAATCGAACCCGGGCCTCCCCTCATGCGAAGCGGGGCTCTACTAGGTAACACGGTAATTTCTTATATGCAGAACGTGGCAAAAGAAACTTCTAGCTAACAAAATCGCACCTGCAAATCAGCTTCGCAAACATAATAAAACTTCGAACAATAATTTCAGCTTGTGAAAGCCAGGCGAATTTTTCAACACAAGTTTTCCAGGCGAACTGCAACGGAAAAGCAATAACTTTTATCTTTATCAGTAGAACTATGCTAGGAAGTGTGAACAAGAACACACTCCACTACAGAGGTCGTCCGCAGGCAGCATCGCTAAGGATAGACCGAAAGGGAACACCTAAAGACATCTAGGCTTAATTATATCGAAAATCTATTTTATTAAAGACCGCCGGATACTAATACGGTCATTAAACAGACCAAACAAATCTCATTAAACGACTCAAGCATTATTTGCTTTCACAAAGAAATTCTTCCGCCTTAAGTTTCCAATTTCTTTCAAAACCTTTCAAACGATTTCAGTAACAATATTCACTGCTGATCGACAAGCATACGTATTCCTAGTATACAGTAGAGCGCAACCTTGACGAACAGCTTGCTCTAACGTGGGCACATTAGAAGAACTATAAGGCAACTAGCCAGCTTTAATATCACTAGGCTAAGAAAAAGACTCGGCATCATGGACTAGATGAAGTGGTCCATTTTTCAGCATGCAGTCAACCGTCAAGCGAACCCGCTATCCAACTTTTTGCCTTTTTAAAAATTCACAAAAATCTCATCCTTCCCATATCAGGTGTTTTTTAACGATGAAAACGAAAGGCTTACTCTAAGCAAACCATGTTTATTTCCTCGGTCTAATGATCACTACTATGAGCGCACGATTCTTATTTATCATTGCAGTTCAAAGAATTGGTTGAGAATTTTGCGTAAATCAAAGAAAGGAAAGTAGTGCATATTTGAGAATGGCAAGAAAAATTTCATCTCGAAAAATTTTTCTTCCGTTGGAACGAATTTTCTTTCTCCCTTCTCGAGACTTTCTAAATTTTCGTAACAGTTTTTGGAGTTAAATAATTAAAGCATTTCTTGTACTTTCATCTACAAAGCAAAAAAAACTAGGAGAAACATTAAATGGATGAAAAGACAAACAACATTAAACACAATTCATATTCACTAAAAAAAGTGCTCGTAAAACACATCGAATGCTGACTAAAAGGAAGAAATACGGGTCAATGAACTATAGTCACTGCATTGTGTCCATCCCGGATGGAAAAGATATACGTTACACATGGAAGGATCACATAAGTAATGGTACAAGAATTATCGGATATATCGCTGAAACTGATCATATTTAATTTTAATGAATCGTTTGTAGAAATTTTGACTTTACAATGAACGGGATAACAGTGGAGATCACTCTTTGAGTGAGTAGTGACCTAAAAAAGGAGTTAAGCGAATACCAAACAGTGAATGTAAGAAGGAAAACATTCCTTTAAAAGTACTGTTCTCTTATATTAGTTAACGAACTCATAAGTATTGGTAAACGTTCATTTGCCTCAATCCAATAATTGTATTTCTTTTGGAGACGGAGTCATTTATAATCGCGTATAAATTGTTGCTTTAAAATTACAACACCTCTTAAGGATTCCGTTTTTTCCATCTATAGCGAACATGTAACAGAAACGCAAAAATATGTCTTAAGGCAAAAAAACATAAAATAAACTTCACAGATCGTTTGAGAAAGGAAAGAACATCTGATTTTTTTTTCAAATTCTGAAAAAATTTTTGTCATTGTTTGAATAAAAATCGAGAAAATAGCGCAATTTAGAAAAACATTTCATAAAGACTTCAATAAGAATGGTGATAAAGGAACTGGAAAAAAAAACGAAGGATTAACGAGTGCAGAAAGCTTATCGATATATCAATTGACAAAATTAGCCAATTAAGGAAGTCAGTGTGCGCACGAAATTATATGACAACGAATGACAATAAAGGATCGATTTCAAAGGTGGCCTTCTCTTTGCACATTACAACGAATGAACTTTTAAGGAATATTTCTTAAGTTTGCACAACAGTATTTCGAAATTATCGTAAATTAATTTACACTACACCAGAACTTCTTGAGGCATTTTTTGGCGATTTTTCTTTTGATATTTCTCTTCGATTTAATTTTTTCCAATAACTTCTTTTGATATTTCTCTTCGATGATCATAAAAGAATTACGGCGAACATCGAAAATGTATCGAATTGAATTGAATACATTGTCGCTATCCACTAATTATTATTAGAGAAAATAAGAACGCATGAACGCAACTCATTCATTGCCATTAGATCGATGCAATTAGATGTTGCCGTTTGCTTATCGCAGTTATATGAAATATCGTCTATTCTAAATGGATTTTACAAATTTTTTGTTATAAATGAGATGATATTTTCATGGATTTTACAGATTATTCTAAAGGCAAATGGCCTATTCAATATGAATCGTGCGCTTGAAATATTGCATTCCACAACGCACACTAAGCAATAATTCATGTAGCAATTCCGCCTATTGATGTGATTACTGTCAGCCTATATGGGTTATCGTAAAATGGTAATAAGTTGGCTCATAATAACAGCCTTTTAAACATGCCATTGACATTTCCCCGTATTCCTCCCCACCCCCTCCCTCCTCCCCTCCTCTTCTCTTCAAAGTGGCCAAGTCTAGAATGGTGCTTTTGAAAGGAAGAGGAAATTAAATGTTTTTTAAAAATATTCCCAAAAGGAACAGAAAGAATTTAGCATGAATAAGTGTTGACACAAATGATGTCAAATAGAATCGACCAGAGAAGCTTATGGCCACGATAAAGAGATTTAGAGTTCAAAAGACCCACAATGCACACTAACTATCTCGCGTTTGAATATTGAACACTTTGGCGCTTTCGAAAGCGTTGCGCGTAAAGCCACTACAACTACGAAGAAATGACGATAAGTGAACATGTGCGATAATTATGAACTCGATCTCAAGAACACCGTTCCTTTCGCCGCAGAGAAAAAAATAGCAAAAACAAATTTGCAGCCAATCACGCATCGAGCAGCGGGGTTTTAATACTCCCCTCAACGTCCCCCTGTTCAAGCATTTCCGCCCACATAAGATTTCTTACGTTTTTTCATCCTATCGGCATCATATAATGTAGATTTAACTTTTTTCACTCGACTACGCCTTTTTTTCTCAAAGTCATTCGGCTCCTTAGCAACGCTCGAAGGTAGACCGACTTGCTCCTTGTTTATCGTGAAGATGGACACGATATTTAGCAGAAATTTATGTTGGGCACATTAAAATTATTCATAGTGATAGTGTTTATCACATTCTTCGCTGATTTATGAGAAAGATAGGAAGTTATGAATATGATTGCGAGAGGGATTCATCAGACGTTCGATATTTATTATTCAAAATCCGCCTTATAACGAGCCTCTTATTCTAAAAGAGCGACTTCTAAAACTGAATTTTGTCACTCGTTTTATAAGTCGTTTTGTGGAGAAAATAGTACTTAAGGAATGTAATAGGTAAAAGTTCCAAACGTTGTTCTCAGCAATAGTACAATTTCTAACGTGATCATTCTTATTCACAAATTTAAATAAAGGGAGAAATATTCTGAATAAGTGAGCCTTTTTCAAATTATCATTTGAAAGCGGAGGCAATGTTTTCTAACAACTTTCCGTACGACGTCTTAACACTTTTATCAGCGTTGAATTGCAACACATCATAATACTCAATGTTTGATTTGACTATTTCGTTGTGTTTTTTTTTCACGGAAAAGCGCTTTTGATTTAGTGAGCGTTTTATACTCTCGATTTTTATTCCTTTATATTTTCATCAAAAAGCACTATAAATTTGTGGCGCTGTATGAAAATTTTATAAGTTCTTATTAGGATTTATGTTTGGGAATGAGCATGGGATTTGTTTCACATTCATGACAGGTGCCAGAAATTTGCTTCATCTTCTAAGATCACACGTTGATGGCGATCTGCTGTAAATTTTTGCTTTTACATAACAACAGCTTTTGTACGTTTTGGCAGATTTGCAGTTTGCCAAAACGCATTACGACGTTGTGATTTCTATGCGTATGCGTATGCGAGCGTGTTTCTGTTTCTGTTACTCAAATTCAATTAGGGAATACTGAATTCAGTTAGGTATTACGAAATTTGATAGGTGAATACTAAACATTGGGATCTTCGTCCTAACTCGGTTTTGAATAATCTAATCTAGAGCAGAGAGGAGTAAGATTGTGTAGGCAATTAACGGCCCCAACGTCCGTAGTGAATTTGCTAAGCTCCAGCCAGTAGTTTAGCATTTGGCTTTTCAGTACTCTTGTTCACGCACTTTTCGAAAGGAACGCGAAAGAACTGATGACACTATTCACAGAACTGAATAATAGTTCGGCGAGAAATTCATACAGCTCTCGCTATTGTACACTGTGTGTTGAACTTGCTCCGATTTTGGAGCACAGAAAATGGGCGACACTTAATACGTGTTTTTTAACCAACGTGGTGAGAGTTTGGGGTAATTTCAGGTCATACGAGGTGAGAAACATAGGTGTATTACCCTCTACGAGGTTCACAACATCATGGCAAGCAAAGGGCTCATCAATGCAACAATCGCAAGTGTTTATGTCGCCACCGGTGAAATAATTGCAATGATCATTTGGTGCAGCCAACCAACTTGTACATATGCTGTTTTCAAAGGCCTCGTCACTCATACATTCTTAATTTATGGTTTTTAGAAGTGAACTTCCTTTGACACTAATCAGCCCTCAAACAAATTTTTATTTTCACATAAGAAGTTGAACTTTTTTTTTACTCGTATTGCAAAGGAAATTTCTTTTCTCCATACCTTTTAGAAAATGTTGCTAAAGTCGTGTTTTGAATCGTTTTGGTTTTCACGGTTACGTTACCACGATTATTTAAACCTCCGAAATCAGAGTTTTGCAAACGATTCAGAGCTGCAGCATTTCGTTGACTCTCGTCCCGTTTCTCCACCATCGCTTTTCATCACTTGCAATCAAGCGCAAATAGGTCTATCATAGGCGTTGAAGGCGAGCTTGAGTTGACGTAAGCGGAGCTCAAATCGAGCTGAAGTGCAACTAGGGCTCGTTAAGCGACATCAACGATTTGAGTGAGTGGTACTCGAGGAACAAAAGAAGCGAAAATTGTTCTGTTCACTGGAAAAAAAAGAAAGTTTTGAACGAACGATTGCTGTCTTCAGTGAAGCACTTCACACTGCTCAGCCTCTCTTCAGTTGCGTGATTGGCAAGACCGACTGCGGGAACCCAATCAAATCTTTAAAGCAACAAACTTTTCACGAACGTAACGGTCGTCATGCGTTTCATGCGTTTGTTTTCTCGTACTTCTGGGCGACACTCCGCCTTTTCAATAAAGCTAACACTCAGAAGTCAAAGCAAGCTAACAGTTAGGGACCATAGGAAGCCAGTAGTCTAAAGCGCAGCAAACTAAGAGTCGGTGGTCACCTTTGTCGAAACTATCCTCGAGCTCCTCTCGATAAAACGCATGCGAGGTTGCTATGAAATGATAAGCATAACAAAGAACAAAGTTGGAATATATTGCCAAAATCGGGCCATTTTCAATTGTAACGTATTCCCTCAGATGAACTATCGGCCAAAATTAGCTCAATACATAAAACCTTTCAATCTACTAAATTATTTATCACTTCTTTTCCAAAAAAATTAGTAAATGCTCAAATTTTAGCACGAGGCAATCGCAAGCCGAGCACAGCCATCTCTTTGGCTGTTTTAGCCTGTTGTTAACCACCCGCTGGCTGGGCTGTCAGTGGTACGGTGGGAAGCAGCCGGGAATCGAACCCGGGCCTCCCCTCATGCGAAGCGGGGCTCTACTAGGTAACACGGTAATTTCTTATATGCAGAACGTGGCAAAAGAAACTTCTAGCTAACAAAATCGCACCTGCAAATCAGCTTCGCAAACATAATAAAACTTCGAACAATAATTTCAGCTTGTGAAAGCCAGGCGAATTTTTCAACACAAGTTTTCCAGGCGAACTGCAACGGAAAAGCAATAACTTTTATCTTTATCAGTAGAACTATGCTAGGAAGTGTGAACAAGAACACACTCCACTACAGAGGTCGTCCGCAGGCAGCATCGCTAAGGATAGACCGAAAGGGAACACCTAAAGACATCTAGGCTTAATTATATCGAAAATCTATTTTATTAAAGACCGCCGGATACTAATACGGTCATTAAACAGACGTGACTGTGCTGCTATGGGCCGAAGAGACACAGAGAGTATTTCACCTGCGTTCTTCAGTGTCGAAGATTGCAACACTAAAGGCAAGGGTGCATAGCAAATATGACAAAAGCCAATCTAGAACTGTTTACGCCAAAAAAAACCCTCGAAACCGGTGTTACGGTTTGTTAAGACAATATCGCGAAAAGTCAAGAACACCTTAAGAATACGACGGAGTGGTCTTAAAACCAAAGATGAAGGGTCTCTTAAAATCTCTTGAATCGATATGCCAAATACTTTGAGAAGTATACCAATATTAAGCGACAACAAAAATCCAATACAACAAAGCACCCGAATGGGTCGATTCGATTGCAGATCAGAAGTGCTTCGTAAACGTGAACTTTTGATGTTCGCGTCGTGCGACAATTGTTTCTAACAGCAACAGTGCTTTGCTGTGCACCACTGTTGCTGAGTGACGACCGAGAATCGCGCCCACAAATGACAAAGATTTCTCTCCATACTTTTGGAATTATGAAGTCGTCTGGCACACCGTATAATACTACGATGCATTGACCGCTGATCACTACACTCATACTGTTTTAGAAAAGATATCTATACTACTGCCCGAAAGTTCCACACAATTCTGATATTGATTTTCGCACCCTGACTTTCTTGAAAATTTGATCTAATTGAAAACACCCCTCTCTCGACATTGCTTACTCTTATAAATTTCCACCTCCGATTTTAAAACTCTCCGATGGCACGATATTGCGAGAAGCCATTTGACGGATGCAAACGGAAGATGGAAGAGAGCGTATCCGAATAATCATTAGTGTACCAGTTTCATTTTTCGTATGATTTCAGCGCAATGAGATAATGGACTCACTGTTGAATCTTTTTAAGTGGTACTTTTTTGTACACTCATGTGCTCTCAGGTGGAAATACTCGCCCGTCAGACAATATCAAAATGGATTGAAAATCCAACCGATTCAAGATTATCTACGCCGCAAACATCGTTAATGCAGAATGGTCCAGAGTTTTTTTGTTGTCTTTTCAGTTTCGCCTCTTCTGAAAGCGTATTCGCGCAATAGCAATAGACGTATACGTGAACCGGAAGGGTGGCCTTGTATAAATTACTTTACTAAACAACGTTGAATGAAGAATTTGAAAAGGAAAGTTCAGACGGATGGACGCCCTTCTTGGCAGAACGTGTGGTAAGACAATGACTATTTAAGATGACGCAAATTTGTTAATTTGTCGAGTACCAATGTAAGGTAACATGAAATAAAGTACAGTTCTCAGGTTATCACCTTTATGACCGTTTTGATCAACGGCTTAATTCAGGAGTGTGGCTTCACTGGACGTCTTCAAAGAGATGTGCATATGTGGAAACTACCAAGACATGAATACGGTGCATGGACCTACTAAGACATAAATACATTCAATTATTACTGCATGGATCGAATTAGCTGGCATTAATAGAAATGTACGACCGTAATGGGCGAGTACATAGGTACGTGGCAAATGCCTAGTATTTCATAAATTGGAACCTCAGCAGCAATAATAAGTGAATGGCTTTGATCGCATTCAGCACAATAAAAATCAAATCAAAAGCTGGGACACAAAATCCTCAATTTGGAACCAACAGTGATCCTTAAGTGCCATAGATTTCTTTATTCTCGTCGGCTCAGACAAACAAATCTCATTAAACGACTCAAGCCATTACAATATTCACTGCTGATCGACAAGCATATGAATCCCTAGTATACAGTAAAGCTCAACCTTCACGAACAGTTTGCTCTAACGTAGGCACGTTAGAAGAACTATAAGGCAACTAGCCAGCTTTAATATCACTAGGCTAAGAAAAAGACCCGGCATCATGGCGGAAGATGGAAGAGAGCGTATCCGAATAATCATTAGTGTACCAGTTTCATTTTTCGTATGATTTCAGCGCAATGAGATAATGGACTCACTGTTGAATCTTTTTAAGTGGTACTTTTTTGTACACTCATGTGCTCTCAGGTGGAAATACTCGCCCGTCAGACAATATCAAAATGGATTGAAAATCCAACCGATTCAAGATTATCTACGCCGCAAACATCGTTAATGCAGAATGGTCCAGAGTTTTTTTGTTGTCTTTTCAGTTTCGCCTCTTCTGAAAGCGTATTCGCGCAATAGCAATAGACGTATACGTGAACCGGAAGGGTGGCCTTGTATAAATTACTTTACTAAACAACGTTGAATGAAGAATTTGATAAGGAAAGTTCAAACGGATGGACGCCCTTCTTGGCAGAACGTGTGGTAAGACAATGACTATTTAAGATGACGCAAATTTGTTAATTTGTCGAGTACCGATGTAAGGTAACATGAAATAAAGTACAGTTCTCAGGTTATCACCTTTATGACCGTTTTGATCAACGGCTTAATTCAGGAGTGTGGCTTCACTGGACGTCTTCAAAGAGATGTGCATATGTGGAAACTACCAAGACATGAATACGGTGCATGGACCTACTAAGACATAAATACATTCAATTATTACTGCATGGATCGAATTAGCTGGCATTAATAGAAATGTACGACCGTAATGGGCGAGTACATAGGTACGTGGCAAATGCCTAGTATTTCATAAATTGGAACCTCAGCAGCAATAATAAGTGAATGGCTTTGATCGCATTCAGCACAATAAAAATCAAATCAAAAGCTGGGACACAAAATCCTCAATTTGGAACCAACAGTGATCCTTAAGTGCCATAGATTTCTTTATTCTCGTCGGCTCAGACAAACAAATCTCATTAAACGACTCAAGCATTATTTGCTTTCACAAAGAAATTCTTCCGCCTTAAGTTTCCAATTTCTTTCAAAACCTTTCAAACGATTTCAGTAACAATATTCACTGCTGATCGACAAGCATATGAATCCCTAGTATACAGTAAAGCTCAACCTTCACGAACAGTTTGCTCTAACGTAGGCACGTTAGAAGAACTATAAGGCAACTAGCCAGCTTTAATATCACTAGGCTAAGAAAAAGACCCGGCATCATGGACTAGATGAAGTGGTCCATTTTTCAGCATGCAGTCAACCGTCAAGCGAACCCGCTATCCAACTTTTTGCCTTTTTAAAAATTCACAAAAATCTCATCCTTCCCATATCAGGTGTTTTTTAACGATGAAAACGAAAGGCTTACTCTAAGCAAACCATGTTTATTTCCTCGGTCTAATGATCACTACTATGAGCGCACGATTCTTATTTATCATTGCAATTCAAAGAATTGGTTGAGAATTTTGCATAAATCAAAGAAAGGAAAGTAGTGCATATTTGAGAATGGCAAGAAAAATTTTCATCTCGAAAAATTTTTCTTCCGTTGGAACGAATTTTCTCTCTCTCTTCTCGAGACTTTCTAAATTTTCGTAACAGTTTTTGGAGTTAAATAATTAAAGCATTTCTTGTACTTTCATCTACAAAGCAAAAAAAACTAGGAGAAACATTAAATGAATGAAAAGACAAACAACATTAAACACAATTCATATTCACTAAAAAAAGTGCTCGTAAAACACATCGAATGCTGACTAAAAGGAAGAAATACGGGTCAATGAACTATAGTCACTGCATTGTGTCCATCCCGGATAGAAAAGATATACGTTACACATCGAAGGATCACATAAGTAATGGTATAAGAATTATCGGATATATCGCTGAAACTGATCATATTTAATTTTAATGAATCGTTTGTAGAAATTTTGACTTTACAATGAACGGGATAACAGTGGAGATCACTCTTTGAGTGAGTAGTGACCTAAAAAAGGAGTTAAGCGAATACCAAACAGTGAATGTAAGAAGGAAAACATTCCTTTAAAAGTACTGTTCTCTTATATTAGTTAACGAACTCATAAGTATTGGTAAACGTTCATTTGCCTCAATCCAATAATTGTATTTCTTTTGGAAACGAAGTCATTTATAATCGTATATAAATTGTCGCTTTGAAAATTACAACACCTCTTAAGGATTGTGTTTTTTCCATCTATAGGGAACATGTAACAGAAACGCAAAAATATGTCTTAAGGCAAAAAAACATAAAATAAACTTCACAGATCGTTTGAGAAAGGAAAGAACATCTGATTTTTTTTTCAAATTCTGAAAAAATTTTTGTCATTGTTTGAAAAACGCAAAAATATGTCTTAAGGCAAAAAAAACATAAAATAAACTTAAGAAATCGTTCGAGAAAGAAAGGAACATCTGATTTTTTTTTCAAATTCTGAAAAAATTTTTGTCATTGTTTGAATAAAAATCGAGAAAATAGCGCAATTTAGAAAAACATTTCATAAAGACTTCGGAGTTTGCTGTACCGCAATTCTAACGAAGCATCAAAGCACCAGCTAGCTTCCAAATTTATTTGGGCTTTTAAAGTTAGTTAAAAAATTGAAAGATTTAGTAAAGTTAGTTAAAAAATTGAATGAGTTATTAAACCCGAAGCAAGCCAATGTACAGTTATTTGAGAATGGAAGATTTCCGAAAAACCTGCAAAGACAAATGTCGGTTCTCTCGCTCATTTTTGGAATCGTCACGCCATCGGCGTCCTCTCTGTGGTGTTCCACTGGCCGCCGACAACCGTCCCGCTCGACCCTAATTTCACAACAGCATGAAGAAAAAAAGTGAACGAGCTGTAGTGGGAAGGCGCCAGCTGAGGACAGCCAATAACGTAGAGGTGCCATAAATGAATGCGAACGAGCGGTCGGCCGCTTTTTGGCTGGGACCCTCAAAAGCGATAGCCGCCTTCCAAATAGACGAAGAATGTTCGCGCTTTCGAAACACGCCTCTCATTGTCAGTGGGAGTTAGAGCACTCATTTCATTGAACGAGATCGTTGCTATCGATTGATCAATAAATCTCAGAATGATCTCACCGAACTGTGAAGAAAGTGAACGAAATTTTAAAGAAAAAAATGAAATTCGACTTGCAGAATTTATTTACTTTTAGACATTCAACAGCAAAAGATATAAACTGGTCATAAGCAAAAATGAAAAGATTGTGAAAGATGACCGATTATTTGCTTGAATTGAATTTTCAGAATAAGTAACAAAGGAAGAGAACAATCAAGACGTCTAAATTTCCTGAATGTTAGACGAAACGGACCGCGGAATTCTTTTCGATTTTTCAAAAATAGATATCGCATGAAAAAATTTTTTGCACTAGCATCCAAACCGTAAATCAGGTCAGCGTTTCAAAATTCGAAAAAAAAACTCGTAGATCCAGCAACTTTTAAACTCTCGTATTAGTAGCGTTCCTTGCCCTTTTCTCATATATCTGCTTCTTTTGATCAATGCTATACCCACTTCTATGTGTAAATAACACCTACAAACGATGGTCATCATAAACGAACATAAACATGGTTTAATGGTCGACGAAACTATCGTATACCCGATCCCGAATTTGTTTCCCACCTTCACATTCAATCGCCTTGATTTTTTTGGCCTCATTTTTCTCTCCAGTTCGATTTTGTTTCAATCTTCTTCACTTTTCACTTCCTCTCCTTCGCCTTTCACGCTATCGTTTTCATTTAGTTGGATGGGTTACGACCACAACTTGGAATCAGACTGCGACTTGTGATTACCATTTCCCTACTTGGACGTTAAGTGAAGATGATTAGTTCATCTATGAATTCACTGAAATGACAGTAGCTTATTTCATGCACTCTTTTTGGAGTGCATGAAATAATGCACTCTCATTTCAATTAAATAAAAAAGTTGTTTGTTTATTAGCTTAGTAAGAATGTATGGGTAAAGCGATTCATAAGGATACAATAGCCCAAACGTGCAATGAATGGAGGAAGGTTTTCATGACCGCGAAGGATCACCGCAGTAACAACTTCGCCTCGATAAGCCTTTTTTCTATTTAGTTGGCAACGGCGATCTCAAGATACCATGGTTCTGTCGTTCCCATAGATTTCCAATCTTCTAAACCTCAAAAAAACCCACCATAGATATCGTCAACAAATGGCAAAGCACATCGAAGTTTCAATATCTCAAGAGCATGCAATTGTGCCAATGACGAAAATTCCACACATAGTTCTATGCGGAAAGCGATTTTTTGGCAATGATCAAAGGTGATTTTCATGTTCTGAGCGCACGTTATAGTCGTCGACGGTGAAGAAAAACGGTGATCCTCGTCGAAAGCCCCCGAACTTGTTTGATTCCCATAAACACTAGATAAACACAACAAGAAAAATCCTGGAGGTTTTCTTTGAAGACCAAAATTCTGGAAGTTTAGAGCAAAGAAGAGTGTAAAACAATCGTCAACAATAAGCGGGCCTGATTCAGGAGGGTCAAACAGGACCTCTTTAAAAAGTTAATCCAAGAAAAGCGATAAAATATGTCTAAAAAGTGCCGGTTTTGGGAGATGAAATAGAATTGGACATGGATGCAAGACAAGGAGGACGGGTTGCAAACAAAAGTGGATTGCGACAAGATGCGAGCTGAAGAAGGCTGGAAAATCGCGTAACGCAACAGCCAGCAACAAGTAGAGAGGGCCGAGGACCCCCGTAGATGAGCACGAACTCTATGAAGGTAGGTGGGTCTACGATCCGCCTCCTAAGTATTTACCCAGCACTCGCGTGGCGCATATTGTGTTCACTTCTTCAACACACACACATACACACACACACACAATCGCACCTTCTATTTTCGCTCAAATGACATCCCTTTTACGTACCTATTCACATGCATGTTCTCTACACATTGGTCACTTAACGAATATGCATGACCATGTCGAATAGGGAATACGGAAATTGAGGCACATGAGCGGGATGAGTCTGATATGGTTGAACCAGTGAGATGGGCTACTCCATGTCTTGACATTTCGTTCTGCTTCACTCGCGTCTAGCATTGTTTATAGGCAAAATGTTCACACCTGTTCCGGTGAACAAGAGAACATCAATATAATTATGTGAAGAAAAAAAACGCAAGGATTCGTTTCTTGATGGAACTGAATGAACATTTTGAGTCTATATGCAAAGACAAAAATGAAGCACAGTCCAAAACTGCTATCTATATTTCTATTCTGTCTAGTGCAATACAGTAAAGACGAAGTCGATTACCTAGAACATACTTAGTATTGCCCAGAGCTGGACGAAGAATTATATTTTAATATTGATAAAACAGCAATTAGTGAATTGCTTTTGACGATAGTTAGAGCTACTATTGATATCAACCAGCACAAACTCATTACCACCAGTATACTGACAGTAAAGCAAAGAGTCACCATAAAAAGTACACACTTAAAGTATTGCTCATAGCCCGACTACTTAGATAAATATAGTTGTAGCACGAAAATGAAAAGAAGACAAGCAGCGCAGCAAACGCACAACCACAAACGCCGCAACATTTTATCGTACTGTGTGCACCTAGATTGCTAACGCACAATATATCGCTGAATCAAATCGATATATGCAGATTTACAGATCAATATATGTGGTAGATCACTGAGTTACCCGCCATTTGTCGAAACAATGATCGACGTACAGTGTCAACCAAAAGCTATGCGTTTTCGATCAAAACGAAGGAGATTGGTGACATAAAAGAATGGCGAAACGACAATGCGTCACAATGCTTGTGCTTGGATCGAGAGTCGTTGACCTGGACGGCTTTGCCATCAAGAGGATGGAAGGTGGGGACGGGGACTTAATGAGTTCTTTGTGAGGTGATCGTTAATATCGTTAAGCTTTTCTTGTCGCATTGTGATATCATACGCTGTAAGTGTATAGTGAAAAAAAAAACAAGGAAGAACGGTGGGCAGGAGAAGAGTCAGTAGCGATATAAAACAAAGGTCTGGGGATGGTGGGCTGAAAAAAATTGGTAACTAATCGAACATAAAATCAAACTATCTAATAGAAATGTTGCGGACGAAATCAATATAATGCTGTAAAAAAAAGTAACTGATCATCACACAGTTCAGAATGAACTGTGTGATGATTGTGAATTCGAGTAGTTCAGTGTTTCCAAATTCGAGTCATGATCGAATTTAAGGGGATCGTTGCGGTAGACAGTAATTTGTTAGCAAGGCTGAATTAAGTCGAGAGGATAAAATTATGTGAACTCCTATCTTGAGAAGAGGAGGAATAAGGGGCGAGAGGGAGAGAAAGAAAGACCAGGNACGGTTTACACTAACTTTCCTTATAACCAAACTGTTTACCGCTTTACTTGTTGTCGACAACGCCATACGACATCTTCCGTTTCACGTGTGAATTTCAAAAAGACAGAGAGGTGAGTAGTAAGAATGGCACAGAATGGTGGGTCGTCGTCGGCAATTATACGTATGTAGTTGATGGAATGAATCAGCAATAACACATCCGCTGTAATGGGTCTTTTGTTGTGTGATTGATTTGTATACAACAAATTAACAATTTGTATACTGTTAGTAACCATTAATGTTAAAAAAGCCATTAAAAGTAACAACGATCTCTTCGTCTGCGTCCCTCCCCCCCCCCCCCCCCCCCCCCCCCCCCCCAAAAACCCCCAAGATTAATCGTATCATCTCTGATTTTGATAAGAAAGCGATCGGGTCTCTATCAGCTGACAATTGACGTATGGAGTGATATAACGAGGATAAGGAAAGGGTTTAAGGATCGCTGCCACTTTCTAAGTGGATAACTAAGATCGCATTAAAGCTTTGCATTCTATCACAAATGAGGTCGTCATGAAACAATATGCGCAGCTCTCTCATTGAGCCAAATAAATTTACATATAACTTTTGCGATATTAATTATGGTGCTAAATAAGTAGATAATTTTCACTTAAACTTTTATTACCTACAATATGTCGAATTTAATATACACTCTCTATAAGCTGCTTGAGTGACAACAAAAAGAATTTCATTCGATTCAGCGAAAATGCCTATTTCTAACAATAAAAATGAACAAAGAAACAATAAGAAATTAAACAGCAAAACGAATCAACAATGCGTTGCGTTGGTGTATCGAAGAGACAAAGCAACGCATATGAACGAAAACGGCAATGGGCTCAAAATTGTAGTGCGCATTGGCCTTGAGGTGAGCACTCGAATTGAGAAGCAATTTTGTTGTTCGCATCGCATCGCTCGATGTATACGCATACAAAAACACAAATAGCAAGAATGCCAAACCACATGCACAAATTGAACAAATTTTAAAATCTAAATATTCCCGTTCATAACTTATTTAAGAAATTTCTTGAAGATCGGAATCAATTAAATAATAGAAATTCAACCTATAACTTCATATAGTTAATGAAACACATTACGAAAGAATTCACATCAAGCAAATTCAAACTCAAGCAAAATAGAGTGAGATGAAAACGGAGAAAAATATCATCGACAAAGATGATAACAACTTGCAACTTTTCTAAGCTGTTCATCCATCGAAATTTTGATCTTAAACGTACTATGTCGATTTCTGAACTGATCAGTTCAACTTTGGTTATGTATGGTATTATGCGTTCATCGGATTCGTTGCATTACGCGCACGATTGAGTTGATTGATGCGACAAACCAATGGATAAACTGCAATCGAAATAGCCCAATGGTTGAAGCGTTTGTGAGTGGAACGAAAAGAGTGGCGACGGACTACAATCGGACTTGTGGTTAAGGTTTTAAGCTGCTAACACATACTGAATAACTTTTTCATGGAGTTAACTTTATTTTCAGAATGTTGGAAATTCATCGTAATAACCGAAAGAAAAATTTAGGTGAAATTCTTTTCTTCTGGAATTTTAGGTGGAATTTTTGGGTGAAAGTTTAGGTGAAATTTTGATTGATACCTTCCAAACGTTCACCCCGTAAACGAATAAAACGATTTTTAAATTCAGAAAAGAAGAGTACCAACAAACCAGTTGAGCAGTCTTAGAAAAATGCGCTTCATTAGAAATTCCCATCCCTCCCCCCCCTCACGCTACCTCATAATACATGCGAATACAACATGAATACGCTGCATGCGTTTCATGAGTGAAAAATATTAAAAATAAAGCAAATAAATTATTCCGCCTTCGATGTTTTATATTGAACTATCTATTCCACACAAGCTTTTGCTTTAAATGATATTAAAAAAACAACATGAAAAAAAATTTATCACTACTGGAGGGGACGGTCATAGCAATCAAACAGTTCATAACCGATTGTAAAAAAAGCGATAGCCTAAATATATAACATATCAGATTTAGAAAAAAGATTAACCGCTTTATCTTATCACTGCCGTGCATCACTTCTGCTAGCGAACGGGCGCGGCAAGCGGAAAAGGCTTAGAATATCGTAAAGGTTAAGTTATGCTGGGTGGCGTCCACTAGGAATAACTGTAGCGTGCTATCGAACCGTTTCTTTTATCGCAAACGCGCTGAAGTAGTACTTTCGCCCCCACTCGTAGTCAATGTAAAATAGAGCTATGAATTGGAACCGATCGCCTTTCGTGCTTAATGGAATTAATTTTAAATCACTAACTTCATCGATTCATCTAGAACGATGACTGTTTTCCAAATATCGACTGTCCGATCCGTTTTGTTAACTAGTTTAGATAACTAAGTTAGGTAGCTGATTTTGTTGTCTGCAGTGACAAAAACGAGCCTACACCACATTTAAAAAATGAGGTACAGTCTATACCAGATGCAGCCTGTACTAAGTCTAGAATACATCTCAGTCACCTCTACGACAAACAATCATCGCATAGGGCAAGGAGAGACACATTCCTTTAAAAAAAAAAGACAGAAAAAGGAGAAGAAAAGACAAAAAAATGATGATAGCCACAAAAAAATATAACGAAGACGAAAGCGGCTCATGCCACATCAACGTCGCGCAACTTGGAATTGATTTGTGATTCGTTCACAATTCGCCATTAATACCTAATGCGACTAAACAAACATTGAGCGATACAAAGTCGATAAGAGTTCGACGAAACTGACATATAACGTTTAACAAACGTATAAATACAAAACCTGAACCCTCCATGAAAGTGCTGTTCCTAACGCAGAGAAAGTTTTTACTCCAACATGTTTCGTTATTACTTATATTTTTTAGCACTGCATCCAACGGAAGATAGCAACAAAAGTTGTTAAGATATCAACTTTTTTATTAGAGGCCAATATGGGTCTTGTCCGATTAATCGGAAAGCACAATATTACGGTATTGTGACCACCGAATTGAATAGCGGCAAAAAACTCATAAATTTCCTTTAAGGTACTCGAAATTGGTTTTTAAGAAATTTCATTGCATAAATAATTTAGAAATCTCGTGTCAACCTAGTCGGTCAGAAGCCTTAACAAAACAGTCCATAAATACAACGGGAATCGTCAGCAAACTGAAGCAAAAAGAAGTGAAAAGAAAAGCATCCTTGGAAAGCTTTTGCTGCTACTCATTCGTTCTTTCGTCATATCGAATGATTGTGCGTCTATTAGCGCAGGAGGCAAAACTGGGATCAATTAGATCAAATGACGGTACGATACTACTCTCATGATCAAGCGATAGAAGGTTGGAGACCGATTTTGTTTTCAAGAGAGTGTTATCACTGATCCTTCAATATGCAACAGTTATATACAACAGTAGTCATGTTCTCGAAGCTGTCAAGCACTTTGTAAGTGAACACAAACCTGAACCTGCCTTTGTTTGGAAGAATAATAACATCAGAAAATAGAATAGTTTTTAAAAAGTAAAGAACTCACCGGACTCCGTTAGCTTGTTGATGGCACAACTGATATTCGTTCTTTAGAGGTGATTAGGAATGCTCGGGCTGCGGCTGTGAATTCCGATTCGGGAACTTGGGACTTAGAAAGTGAGATCGTATGAGGTGGAGGTAAGTCGAAGCACCAGTGCTGATGAGCTCTTTGCATCTGGTTTTGCAGGCATTGGTTGTAAAATGTCGTTAATGTCACGCAATTTATCCTACGATTACTGGTTTCGAGGCTTAATCGAGGTGTCCTTCGCCGGGCGACTATGATCGTAGTCAATCATTTACTAAACCTCTTCACTGCACTCGTTCTTCGTGCAACCCTTGCACTCTCACACC
>JPKZ01002484.1:232126-247976 GCA_000803305.1 Toxocara canis
GAGAAGGCGATTTGAAATGTTCGTATGAACAAGAAGCGAAAGCTTCAATCAAAAATGCACTCGAATACAAAATTCTTTTGGATTCAGCTATATATATACGCACAATAGCGAATGTCACCTCGTCGAGCGATGACGTATAGCAAACTTTTTCCGCACAAGAGACAACGCGAAAAGGGGGTGGCTTCATAAACCAAAAAAGTGTGCGGAAAAAGGGGATTGTATTTACTTCTTTACATGTTTTCACTAAGCAGTGAGCACAGCGGTGAATCAACACCGCTACAGCGAGCAACTTACAGCGATATCAAATGCTACACCTGGCACACACACATCGAGTGCTCACAGATAATTTGAACTCCTTTACACATTTTTTAGACGTTTTTATGCATTCCTGAATAAGTTTAAATATTTTTTTTTTAAAAATTCGCTCTTCAGAGATCACGCCAACCGCAGGAAAAGTTACCCGAGTGGGATGGCAATAAAACAATCAATATAATGATCGGGAATCTTATGTTTGAAACATTTACCTTTATAGATGTTTCATCCGATGACAAATTGGCTTGTGAAAAATAAGCGCGATTTTTGATTGAAACTGAAGGATGTTTGGATGTATTTCTCAATATGTTTACTTCAAATAGCTGATTAGGCATTTTGCGATAATTTTCATGACGTGATCATTTCGCTGATGAAAATGTGGTGATCCGTGGGAAATGAGTGTGGTGAAAAGGAGGTTTGGGGTATACCGTTGTTGATATTACAACTTTTCGAGGTGAAATGCTGAAAAATGATCTACTAAAAAGTGTTTTTGAGAGTCGATATCGCGAAAGTTGTTGGTCGGCTCAAGGTTTTATTGCCATTTCAGTGGGCTGCCAACCGACCCAGACGCAACGCTGGATGATACTCGTTCAAGTATTTCTCAAATAGTGTCACCTCTTCACTTTGGTGTTATCAACAAAGCTGCTTTATCTTGTATCTTATATGCGCGATTAATGCCCCGAAAGCAACTAAAAACGTCCGGTGTTAAAAGAAAACCTATGATGGATGCAACTATTTGCCTTAAGAACTTTCATGATCTCTCTTTTGAACTCATTGTCCATTTAGAGACTTATGTTGAGTGCTTTTTTTTGCAAATTTCTTTTCTATTCCAGCGACCTATACGTATGACTGTCGTCCATATATACATTTCCTGTCTTACGACACTTTGCGTTTTGAAAATCGATCAATGCGGAAAATGGATATGAAAATAAGTTTAGCGTTCGGTGCTCGGCATAGGTTGCGAACGTGAGTCACATCCGCTCAAAAGTATCGTAACACGTTTCGGGCGAAAGCGGTTTAAGGGCGCTAAATGTGCTTTCATAAAAGATGCTAAGTTTCTTTTTTGTTGGCTTATATTGGCTATTGCGAGGGTTTTGTGTATCCATGGAAATGTGCTTGCATGTTATTATCAGTGTTGCATGAGATGATTCAATGGTAGGCTCAAAACGAAATAGCGTGACTCAGTTGGTCAACCAATGGAGCCATTAACAGTAGTTGTGCAATGTGGAGAAGGTCGGGGACCGGGGAACTTGATAGAGCATACGAACGAGATGTATACGAGATTCTAGAACAGATCATAAACAAAATACTCAACAATTTCATTTATGAATAAATTTCTGAACCAGTTCGTTGAATACAGTCCATCCAAGTGTTTGGTGGATTCACGAAGCGAACGGGTGGCAACCCGTGTAGCTGAGCTTGTGGCAACGAATTCCATTTTATCGAATCTCTTGAAAAGTCTTTAAGCATGAGGACGAATGTTGTGCACGAGATAGAGAATACCGTTAAGACGGTAATTCGCAAATGTAGCCGCAAGTATCCGAGGACATCAGGATAGATTTAACGATTGTTGTAGTTTGAATAAAATGTGTAATACACGCCTTCCAAAGCAGGAGAGGTTTCATAGCGGGGTGGGGGTGTGGGTGGAGGAGGGAGGGGGAGGTGGAGGGTGCGGTTATTCTGTGCAAAGTTTTTAAAAGACTGGGTAAAGCTGCAATCATTGTTGCTTCCAAATTAGCCGTTGGTATGTTCCCTCTTTTTTTACAGCAAATAACCGTGCAGTCATTGATTGGTCGGTGATCGAACTTGTTCGATATAATCGAATTTGAAACAATGAGAAAGAGGTGGTTTTTCGATTTTCGAGACCATTTTTTACGGTGGGAAATTATGATCGTTTTGAAAGGTCACAATCAAAAAGATGAAAAAAATTAGCACATTTTTTGATCATCGGTCATATTTAAATACAAAAAAACCGATTGTTTTCGTGCGATCAAGTGATGAATGGATACACTTTGACATATTTGAAGGAAAAAAAAATTCTGTCTGGGACGTTGCAATGCACAGATTGACCGCTTTGTCAGTTTATTTTTGACCGTTTGGTCAGTTTGATTTCTATTTTTGATTTTTCGACCCCGTTAATATGCATATTATCGCCTTGCATCTGCGTAATTTTTGTTTCCCCTATTTTGTAGTCAGTATGCTATACTTTTATCATTTGAAGTGCATGTGTTGTACGTTTCACTGTGCTCTTGATTAAGCACCGTTGCACTCCTCACTTCTTTGTTTGTTGTCTGGCCGAAGCGAGTACCCTAAAGAAGAGGGGTGGTGGCACGAACAGTCCTTCTTGTTTTTGGTATCCTATTTGATTCATGGCCGTGTGGAGTGTTTGAGGGTATTCGCAGACATGGCCCAGAATAGGTTGTCTACCGAGAAAACGGACGAGCCGAAAGCGCATGTCACAGGAACTGGCTGCGTTTTATGGCGCATTTTTGGGTCTGCTGAGCCGTAGGCATGAATTCTTCGTTCGCCCCATCCCACGCCCCCTCCCCCGCACCCCACCCCGCCCGTAGTGATTGGAGTGATAAAGTTCACAGTGGTTGTGGCGTTGTCACCTGCTTAATTGTAACTTCCCAATTTTCTGGTTTGGTTCGTGTTCCTTTTTTATGCGAGGTACTGGTGATGTGCAACCGGCTACTCTGAGGTACAAACGCTTCTTCCATCTTCCTTTGCTCTATTAATCATTTCTTTTTTTTCCCCGATAGCTCGTTTCTGAATTCGGTTGCGTTTTGTGTGCCTCATGCCTCATTTGGCGAAATTTGCCAAGAAGTGGGGAGGGGGGTGGGATGCACTTCCCTCGCCACGTTCTCTTCACCTATCTTGAAGAGCCATGCCATAACTAGACCAATAATAATGAAGTAAATATTGTTCAGAATGGCTGAGCCCGTGAAAGTCAAGCGTATAAAAGTACGTCGAACGCATACAAGGAAGCTGTTCTTCGAGAAAACCCTAATGGATTGGAAGGAGAGTACAGAGGACCGCAATTTTCGATCGGTTTTATTTCGAGCTTACCTCAACCTCAGGAACTATCCGCTTGAAATTATGTCCATAACGGAACTCAAAAACATTAAAGGTGTTCGTTTATGATTTATTTTCTTTTCATCACCTTAGCTTCACTCTACGCCTAAGTTTCTTTCGTTTTATTTGTGCCAAAGTCGGCTACAAATTATCACTATGTCTTTTCGAAACAACGACTGATGAACAGTTGATGTATTCGGTTTTTGTAACGATATGAGTGAACTGGTTGATTTGCATATAAGGTGGTTTTGATGCGAAACTCGCTGCTACACTTTTAGCGAGCGTCAAAGCATCAGATTCTAATGAACAGCTCTTAAAGTGCGATGGTTTATTGCCATTTTTAGAAATGGCTGGAAAGGCCACCACCTAGAGTGATGAAAGGGTGGTCTTAGTAGTGAAAGCAAATGTTTAAATTGCTCTTGATGCTTAGGTTGTATCAAATATGTGCTAGTGTTTAGTTTACAATAGCTCCTTAAGGGGTTTAAAGGAGGAAGTCATCGCTGTTTTTTTTTCTCGGATTTGATCTGCAAACAGATCATGCTTTCATTTCATGCCGAGAAAATTATATCCTCATCCCTTCCTCCCTTCGCTCCTCATATCCTTATTGTTGTCTACGCCTGGCTGAGCATATCACCCTTACACTTGTCCGCCACCTTCGCAGCCTCACACCACTTGCCGCCCGCATATTGATGACTTGTTCGTGTTGTCGTGAGCATTCCTGGACCTTTGTTAGACGAGCAACCCAACAAACCAACGATGTCCAGACATGCTAGCAAATCTCAGCGCTGTAGATTATGGACGGCTAATGAAGGTATTGAGCGGCAAGATCGGTGAGTCAACGAAGGGGATGGAGTGTGCATTAGCGGCCGGTATGGTACCGTTGACGCAGGTTATGCGTCTGATAACAGACGTCACGCACCCACTCCACCAGGCCATATTGCATTATAGAGCTTGCATGAAGCGGTGTTTCGCCATATATTTTGACTACTGTCAGTGTCTTGAAGGATATGGGAGGGGCAGAGTGGGGAAGGGGAGAAAGGGAGAAGGTTGGGAGGACCGGTGGGAATGAGTAGAATGATGTAAGTAGGGAACAGCTTTTACTAGTCGGTCATCATGCTCGCCTGATTACTCCTTTAGATATTTTATTGATTCGTGGGGGACATTTAGCATTTCGGCAGTGCCTTCAAGTTGCCTTATATTCACATCCTTGAAGCGATCCGCTGCTATGAGCGCGTGATCGCAGAGGGTAGCTTATGCCGTCGCCAATTACATACACCGTTCATTCGCGTCCCTTATAGTATTAGAGAAGGGTTTTTATTCTAAAAAGCCCAATTCTTATCGATTCCGTTGGTCGACTTTAAATAAGCTAAGGCAGCGTTTTGCTTAAAGTGTATTAAAAATGTGACGTTCTTCTTTGGATTCATTTTTTAAAGGTGTTTTTGGAGATCACGAGCGGATTTTTGTTTTAAGGAATTGGAGAACTGATAGCCACGAAGCTGGATGCTGCTTGGGATTGCATTTGCTCGAACTATCTGAGTATACCAACTTTGAAGCAAATCAAGGAGTTGCGCAAAGGGGAATGCCTTCAATTCATCAGTTCAGCTCCGCAGCGTTTCTCAGCTCCTTATGTACCCGACAGTGATACACTGTCAAATAACCTAGCCGCTGCTGTAGTCCAGCCAGCCGCTAGTACTCTTACCTCCAAAACCACTATTAGTCCGAAGAAGGGGCGACCCCGCGGACCAAGAAAACATGCTCGGAAAGTACTTACTTCGGATGATGCCCCTTCCAGCACGATTCATTCAACAAACATTCTGGATACCAGCCCACTTCGGGCGCGAAAGCGTCCCACCAACAAAGTTCCTGTGGCTTCTACTGCTACTAACAAGAAACCACGGAAGCGTGAACCAAAGTATTCGATGATGGAAGAAGCGGCTTCTGCAGGATTGTTAATCATGGCACCTCATGGCTCATTTCCATGTTTCGCCTCCTTAGCTGATAAACCGAACATTTCCAGTGCTGAATGTGCAATGAGGAATCCAAGAGGTGGTGTGCTGCAGCCAAGCATAAAATCCAATGCACAGCTTAGCACGTTCGGAGAGGTGACGAGCCGAAACAATGACGATGGGATGTTGTCGTATTACGCGTTTGATTTCGGAAAATCTGAGGTAGAGCCCGTTTAATTAACGTTGTTGCTATAGAGCTATTGTGATTCTTAGGTAAATGAAACGTCAAGAAGAGCTGTTTCTCGTTCCGTTTAGAAAAACCTTTGTCAAATATTGTCATATTTAAGGAATTTTATATTGTCACGTTAGGTGGGTTCCTTTTTTTTAGGTATTACTTTTGGTGGACAACCGAGAACATCGTGGTGGACGAGCAGGCCGCTCGATATGTGATCATCTTCGAAATATGGTACGTTGTGGGGAGTTTCTCTTTTCGCTTTGATATAGCTTGAGCGGAGAGTTGATCTTTCGTTATCGATGTTGCGATCCTTTCACATAGTAGTCGCGTTTGTTATCACATTCTTCCCATATGGATTCAAAGAAAAAAACGAATTTTTATCATCCCTTGTTTCTTCAATTCGCGTTGAAGAAACAAGAGTGTACCCATTTCCACAACGTCATGCAGCCCTCAGTGCGTAGAAGTAATGTGCAGTTTTGCAGGAAGTGAATTTCGAGTTGCGTACTTTGTCGATTGGTGACTATGTATGGATAATTCGTATGAAAGATGGTGCGGAAATGATGCTTGACTATATTGTAGAAAGAAAAACTCTCGATGACATGACGCAAAGTATCAGAAGCAGCAGGTATTATGCATTTTTTCGTTTATACGCCGATTTTGATGCGCATTGCAGAAGGTTTTAAGTAGGGGCTGAGAGTTGGGACTACTCGCTCACACACAAACACTTTCTTGTTTATGCGCATGCAGCGCATTCGGGCGTTACTAAGCTTCTCGACATCATTTTGGACATGTTATCTTTGTCCCTTGCGGAAGATTTTTATCGTTTTCTCTTCCCTGTCGTTCTTTTTTTCTAAAAATGCCCTCGAAGTCAAGCGTTTTACAAGGCAAGTCAAAAGTTTCTTTTTTTCATTCGTCTGTAGCGATGAAGGGCATTATATAATATATGGGAGGGAGGTAATGGTTACGCTGCGTTGAAACCGATTGACCAGATTTCAGCCCCATCGATTTTGTGACCCCTGTTCGATCTCCTTCTCGTTTCACTCTCAAACCAGACCCGTTTCCGACTGGTCATCTTACATTATAAAATGATTTAGTGGATTATACGATATGTGCAATGCAGTATGCCTACTTCCTTTGTTGTTCGATGGGGTAGAACGCCGATCGTAAAGATCAGTTAGTAAAATTTCTTGCACGTATGTGGTATGGATGACTTGGATTGATGAATTTGAAGGAATGTTTTGTGTGCTTCTGACTGATGTTCAAAGTTAGTTTGGTTAATTAATTAACGGGCACAAAGAACAGAAATGATTAATTAATTGACAGGTACAAAGAACAGAAACAGCGTTTGTCCAATTGCGGCTTACGCAATGTTGTGTATTTGGTAGAGGGCAGAGGTCATCATGAAAAAGGCATCGATCAGGCACTCTCCACTACGAGTCTTATCGATGGGTACGTGACAGCTGTTCATCGTTTTATGCAATTTTGAATTATCTCATCGCTGCAAAATTCTTACAGCTTCTTAGTAAAAGATATTGTGATGATAATTTAGAGCGCACTGGGTGGTCGCTTAAGCATAAAATTACTTGCCTGGCATTGGCAAGTAAGAGGTGAGTCAAAGTCAAATAAGCTCCAATACATGTATTCTTTTGTAACTTTTCTTCCTTCGATGCTCTATTACATGAGCGTTAAGAATTTCACAAAAGGGCGCGATGCTTTGATGTGTCGAGAAATTGATAGCCTTTCAGTATTTTCACTTTTAATTTCCATAAAGGAATTCATAAGACATGTAACTTTCTTTAAGGAAATCGTTCCTAGCAGTTCGCCCAAAGTAGATTTTGATAAGAAAAGGCAACGAAATTTGGGAATATGGAGACCTTGAGAGATATTTGCAAATATGAATTTTTCTTAACGTTCGCTCCGAGCTCTTCTGAATTAGGTGTGATTGTTTTTCCAATAAAAAAAGGACGTTTTACATTTCAGGTTTATGGTGAAGCTCACTCATAATATAAACGAGACGGCCCAGTTTTTGCACGCATTAACCCAAAGGCTGATTCAGAAAGCAAGAACACAAAACGTAATTTGTTCTTATGTTGTGTCTGTTATAATACGGATTTCAAATGCGCCAACGTTTTGGCGAATAGTGGTCGTAGAGGGCGAGATTTTAGCAGAAGTAAGATGGAATGCGTATATTAGAGCAACAGAAAATCCCCTCGTTATCCTCTCACTGCCTCGAAAATGCCGCGCAATTATTTCCAGATTCTAATGGGAAAATTTCATTAATAAAACAAATTAAATCTACAAAACGTGCTTCACGCTTTTAATATTACCTCGTCGAGACATCGTTAGGAATGATGTGAAACCCATAAATAAGGAGCCACGTGCCTTTTTTGTGTTCATCTTTGCCCGCCCCCTTCTCTTCACTCCTCCCTACCATTCAGTATTTCCAAGAATCTCGAGAATTGCAAATTCGCTCTACCTCGCTGTGTAACTTGTCCCAAAAACACTCAGATCAGCAAGTGGTCTTTTACGCAAACGTTTTGCGAGGATTTTGATGTTTTCGCGCAGCATCAGTTGGAGTGTGATAGGAGGGAGGGTCGTCATGTATGAACTGTGTTGCCTGCGATATGGTAGCCCGTTTAAATAAAGAAATTAAGTTTGCAATCCCAAATTAATTACAGATGAGGGGTATAAGCTTCGAGAGTTTCCAACGATTATCAAAGAAGACGCAACGTCGAACGGTGAAAGACGTCTTCACGCGCATGTTGACCGTTTGTCCACGTATGACGATCGAGAAGGCGACTTTGGTAGCCAGCCGGTTCCCAACCTTCTTCCAACTCACGCGCTTCTATGAATCTCTCTCTCATGAGCAACGCCCCATGGCATTGGCCGAAGCTATCCCAGGCATTCCCAAACCTCTGAGCAAGCAGCTAGCTGTTTTCTTCGACGGCGTTTAACATCTTTGATTATTGCGTGCTTTTATTTGAATTTTGAGATTTAACCTCGTTAAGAGTGCTGTAGAGTAGTTCACTTTAATGTTAATGCGTTTTGATCTGCTTTGTGAAGATTGATGATTTATTTCCGAGCTGCAGTTATCACTGTCAGTTTTATAGAGAGTTGGGAATGTGGAGATACTCGTTGTATGTGAACAAGAAAACGTTCGAAAGAGCGTTTTGAAAGCGCTATGTGTCGTGATACGATGTGTCCATAGGACACTGAACCATTGTTGGTTTTGCGAAACGTATCGCTTCGAACGTCTTTTTTTTTGCTTATGCCATATGAACGTTTACATACTTCAGACGCCCTTCCAATATATAGAAGTTCGGCGAATCGTTGAGTCGTCCATTGTCTTTTTTAAAAGCAATAGATACCTAATCACTTCATATAGTTAAACTCTGGCATGACAGTATATTTCTGCTTCGGCTACAAAGGGTCTTTATTTTGGCTTGTCGATCTCTTTACGAATCATTCGCCTAAAGCACTTGTTTTGATCAATTTTTGCTCATTGCTTGTTCTGTGTTCTTTACTATGAAGTTGACTGCAGTAGAGGGAGACGGTTCTAAGGTGTTTGCATGATCGCGGTTGAAATTACCGAATTCTTTTTTTCCTCAGTCTTTTACGTGCTGGATTCCCTGTTGTTTCGATTTTCGTTCACTTGACGAGTGGTAAGCTTATTCGTGTCCATCGTTCCCCGCCACAAATGTATTTTGATTCATAACCACCCATCTTCTGCAGATTTTTATTGCTTGTAATATTGCATTTTAATAAGAATGCCTCATCACTTTTTTTTTTAAGATGTCCGATATCACATCAGTTCAATGTGGAATGTTTCCAGCTTAGTACCACCCCTTTTAAGTCGTTTTTCTTTTAAAATTTATTCCTTTCCTTGCACTACACTGACGGAAACTGTGTCTGTGTGAGCTAAGTTTTTACTCGGTATAGCATTACTTGTTCATTCTGTGTTTCCAGATTTTATATTGCCCTCGCATGTTTCCTATCTATAAACTTCCGCTATTTTGTTTTTCATGATCGCTTTCTCACTTGCCTTCATTCATGAGGGTATTGCTATAATCGGTGCGTGCATATGTGTGTGTATGGTATGTGATGTGTATGTGTGTGATGTGTGATGTGTGCGTGATGTGTGGTGTGTGATGTGTATGTGTGTAATGATGAACGAGTTGCGCTAAGTAAAACGTGACGGGTAGGATTGCATCGAAATTTCAATGGGGAATCGCTGTAATTCAGGCGATTTTTTTTCGGAATGAATGTCGCTGTTTTGAAAATCATTTCCGTTGCGATCGCATTGTCCCTTTTAGAGTGCCTTTACGAAAATGCTCAATTCTGCATTTTTATTTGCTTCTATCTCTTTATTTGTTATAAGCATGTAATTTCATTTGTCACCTCACTTATTGCACCTCAGCGGCGGCATCGTATTGTATCTTGGTTGTGAGTTTTGATATTTTGCTTGAATTTGTTCCCTTAAGAAGATGCCATTCAGTTGAAAAGTTGTAAAGCAGAGGTGGCTTAAAATATACAATTGTAATATATTTTACGTCTTACATATAATGTTTCCAGCCATTCCTGTGCCACCAGAAAGCGGCCTTTAACGCTTATATGTTGTGATTTACTAGTTGCAATGTATTCCTTTTATCTCTAACGTTTACTCTTATAATATAGCTGTATTCATGTCGTACATAAGAGATATTAGAGTGAACTTTGTATAAATTATTTATGATTGGCATATATTCGTTTAACGGCGAAAATAGGGGACCGCGGATAATGTGTTGGTCGTGGAAAGATTGCATTGTAGAGCAGTGCTAGGAATGAAAGGTTGGCATGAAGATATCATAAGGGACTTTTAGGCAGTACGTGAGTGTATCATATATTTCTATGCTTATAATCCGTGATTATATTCGGGACGAGTATGTATAGTAAAAAGGAGTTCATGAGGTTATCTAATTGTCGATCGTCTCATTAAGTGTATTACATGATTGATTGCATGGCAAAACTACGTTTGAAAGGGGAATTCAGAGTGTCGTCAATGATCGATCTCGGTTTTTGATGAAGATGAGCGATGTGTACGAATGTGATACATCCTTAGGACATCGCGAACTCTTACAAGTATAACGCAACAATGAAGCGAAACACGTGAAAATGTTACAGGTAGTGCATGCAGTGCTGAAATATTCATGTGACAGACCCGTGTAGTTTCATATTATCAAAGCTATAGATCATGATAGCAGTATAAATGCAGTCACTAAACTCATTCAACAAAAACATGATACATTTGGGTTAAAGTCACATTCTTTGTGAAATGGTTAGCTTAACTTGATGGAAGCGAATAAATGCCTGAATAGCTGAGTTTCTAAAAGCTTACCGATGTTTGAGACAAAGTTCATTATCGTAAATTACTTATGTATTATGCTGAGACGTTAAGCTACACGGAACTGTGTATAAGGTGAACTGATAAGTACTTTTACTATTTCGTGAATGCAGTAGCGAAATGAACGTGACATATTGGTATACGAAGTTGACATACCGCTGCGATACTGTATAAAATGGGTGTACTTTCAGGATACCATTGAGTGCTAATTGCGTTCTGTATGCACGCAAAGGAAATGCTGACCTTTGTGTTAAGTAAGCGTTCATTTTGGCTGCTATACGATGATAAGCCATTGCTTGTATATAAACACGACTTGGTGTAGACGTTGCTCGTCTTATCTGTCGTTTGTTGATTGAGTATAGTTGCATAACAAGAGCATCGACCTACCATGTTTCTATATATATGGGTTTGTATTTTTTTATACACTCTTTTGTCGATAATACCTACTCGCTTGATTATGACTAGTAGACCTAACAAACAACTGTTAAATTGTAGTCATCTGGACAATGATTTAACAACAATTTTCTCAACTCATAGTCTATACAACTGTTTGTGAAGGTCTGCATGCATAGCCGATTTAGTGCTAAGAACTGTATCGGTATGAGACACTGAATGGGGTTTTGCGGTCATGGTTTTGGTGGATGAACGTTTGATTTTTGAAGATCTTTGCTGGAGTCTTTATTTTCAACTGTATGATTAGCCCTCTCTTGGCCTCCTCTTCCATCTAATTATAAAAGAATTCGATAGAGTGGAGCACACGGTTGGAATTCGCAACTTTGAGTGCCGAAGCAGTCAGTTTGAATTTTTGGGCTGTGGGATTTGTTTTGCTTTGTAGAATTTTGAAAGTTGTAAGTAACGTAAAATGGAAATATTATTATGAATGAGCTGCCGATGTGTCAATGAGCATATCCTGATATCATGCAGCTGATTTAAAATTTTAGAACATCACCTCGTGGTCAGAGGTGAGCTTATTCAGCCTTCTCTCACAACCTGCAATATTCATCGTTGGACAGTTGATACCTCTCATATTTTTGTGCGCATTTTCACCTTTCTTGTTTGGTAGTGAAAATACCCGAAGACAACCACTTGCCTATATAGGAACATTCAAATGGAAAACGGTAAGCATAAGTTTGGAACAACTAAAGAAATGCAATTACTACCCTCATTTAGATTGTGCTTTGGAGAATTTATTAAAAAGATTGAATGGAAATGTTTTAAAAAATGTGCTGCAAATTGCGGAAGTATTTCCGAGATCGTTAACTGCAATAGCGTTGCGAAAAAAAAGAGATTATGTTTACCATATTAGCTGCAGTAAAACCCCCTTGAAAAGGCCAGAATATAGAAAAGGCCTCCTCCCATTCCCTCCCTCCTTCTTCCTTTGCTCCTGATCATGGTTTGAAAATCCTACTTCTTAACGCACATTCCTCCTAAAATATTACGGGTTACTGTACTGGAAATCTTTTTATAAACTAAAAAAGCCCTTCGGGAGCAGAGGCTAAAAATGAAGCCTGCCATTCAGCATAGTCCATACCTCTAACAAACCACATCTACTCTAGAAACCCACAAATGTTGTGCTCCTTGGGGTTTTATTCGAGGTGGTACGGCCGATATCTTCGGCTTTTACTGAATGTCAACTAATGTGAAATTGGAATCGTTTACTGAGCAATTAAGACTACTTTAAATTGTGGTATACAATTGCGAAAGTGAAAAGTTAGAATTAGCTGTTCTTTATTTTAAGACGATCGCTTTACAGCGTCTCATTCATTTACGTTTTTTGCTTGTTGCGAGTGCGGCCATAGTGTTGCTCAAATGGACAGCTCTTGAATACGTATACGTTGGTTACATCGGCATCAATGCGCTCACTAATGTTAGACCTCATTTTGCAAATGTTATTTTTATTGGTTGTGCTGCAAAATACTGCACTTTCAATGTTGATCTACGGTATCCGAACATAATCTATCTAATTAAGTTCCACTTCAGAAAGTGCTCCGAGGAGATAGGTTCACTCCAGGCAATTACCTGGATGTCCCATTGGTCGCAACTTTCGAGAGATATCTTCATATCTTCACGCACAAATATTGTAAACTGCTTGTAATGATCGTTGTAGTGTCAGTTTTAACATATGTGTACCTTTAGTATATCTCAATGAATAGCTCATACACCTTCTTTTTTGAGACGAGTTGAAATGCCCTATTCCAAAAACATGCACGTCCGTAACAAAATATTAGCGGAAGAAAGATGCCATTTTAGCAACCTTGTATGTTCGCTACATCATCCATAATGCTGCATGAAAAAAGACGTTCAAGATGATAGACTTTTCTTTGCCAAAACTTTCTAGGGGCCTTTGGTTAGTATTACTGCTACAGACAAGTTGAATGTTCTCGGAACTTTTGACGATTTTTTTGCTTTTTGATTTTAAGGCACTACTTTGGCTGTCAATGAAATGTTGTCGACAAGAAGGGATAATGAGCAGCGGAGTAATACATATTACGTGGACTTTGTTACTTTTATCGAAGTGTTGTCTTCTCTTACGGTTGACGCTTTATCCGACACATAACGAATTGGTGAGTGTTTGCAAATGTCAATTGCAAAAAAAAAAATCTTTTTTTTCGCCACCAATTGCAATCAATGAGTTGAAACGGCAATTGCTTTTCACTGCAATAAAAGCTTGAGTCTGACACGGCTTATATGCTCTGTCGTTATTGATAGTTGCGAGTCGTTACGAGAGTATTATTGACTGTTTGTCGAGTACTAAACAGACTATGTTCCAGTCAGTCTATAATGGATAAGGGTTCTTTTGGTGCTATCAGCGTCCAAGAGTATCTATCGCATCTTTCACTACAGGGTTTTCAAAGCAACGATTTACGAAGCGTCCAAATGCGATTTTTTTTTGCGAAATTGTTGTCTTCAGCAATTTTCTCTTATCTCTTTTTGCGTCAAGAAAGTTAGAATTTTATCGATAAGAGTCTCACAAGGCTTATCTTGTGATAAAAGGTTAGTAGTTATAAGTAATGGTATGGTGAGAGCTTTAGATTGGCCAAGCGCACAATCTATAGCTAGGCGACATTTGATGACAAGAAAAAGAAGGAGAATTCTTTCTTCTGCAAGACAATAGATCGGTGCTCTGCCCAAGAATACAAAGAGATATAACGTTCTAAAGTTGCATCTAAATGCTACGTGAAGCTGATTTGCAGCGAAACTTTATTTGCTACCTTATGTTCAATATATTATGTTGGCTGGATGCGGCGATTGTGATGATTCTTGCAATACTTTGCTGCATACCTGACAGGCAAATGACGCATTGCTACCTCATGTCGGATGCGATTGCAGCTGCCGATAGAGTTAGTTGCGCAATGTCATTCACCTAAGTTTAGTCAGACTCGAATACATTATGCTAAGACTTAAAGAGTTCAGAATCTTTAAATCCATCATTTCCTCGAGAATACTTAGCACTAACAACGAGTAAAATTCGGGACGCATCAAAAGTGATATTTTAACAGGTGTTCAGCTTATAATTGTAGTTAGATTAATTTAAGCCATCAAAGTGATTCTTTCGTACTTCAAATACGTGAGAATTATATCGTCGGAGTAATATATACTTGAAGAGGCAACAATTCAATCTCTGGATTGAATGATAACCGCCAAAGTGAGAAATCGCACCTACAAGGAAAAACACCTCTGCTTTTTCAGCGCCGATTGAAACAATAGGTTTAATAGCGTGTTTGTCAAAGCATATCAATAAATTTATCGCTTTTAAACTCAATTTACTTAATGTCTTAGTAAAGGCTGGTTTATTTTTTGTTCAGATCACAGGACCCGAAGAGACTGTATCGTTCTTGAGCAAATCGACTTTCTACTATGCAAACAAACTGTTGCGTTACGGCGCTTCCAAAACGCTTACTTATGATGATTTTTGGCCACTCAGCTCAAAGTAGTTTTTGCGATTTATTGAATGCTGATGTTCGACTTTAGTTCAAAAAAGAGAGTTCCATACAAGATTTAAGAATTTCGTGTTGTGGCAATAAGATTTTCAATAGAAGTTCATTAATAAAATACCAAACATTTCCACGGATATCAGATGAAATGTAATTGTAAATGAAACCTTTGAATAACGAAAATTTATAAAGAAGCACTTATTAGGATCCTCTTTGCACCTTTAGAGTTTCATAAAATTTCAATCAGATATTACTTTTGAAAAAGTCTACTAAAGAGCCGTTTGAATTAAGAAATTGAAGAGAGCCAAAACATATCGAAAAGATGATCAATTTCTTTTTGAGTGACTTCCATTAGTAATTTTTCAAATAGTTGTTGAGAGCGTTTGCATTACCAGTTAACTCCTAGTGCATCAGTGAAATGTGCTGTCCAGGTGAGAGCGTCTTATTTTGTCGGCATTGAAATTTTACTGTTGGTGGCTTTCTCTGTGAATTCAGAAATGTAAAGGATGTTTTGGGGGGCCATAGTTGCTTCGACAGGTTTCATTCGGCAATACATAATGGTTAATGTTGATGCAAAATTAAAAGAAATTCCAAAAAGGAAATGTTTGATTTATCGCCGTCGATTTACTTTAAATATTGTCTACTCTTTTTCAGTTTACCCGTTTCAGGAACACTGTCATATTTCAAATGAACGACTGGAAAAATCGATATCGATTTTCGTATCTCGGTTAGAACCGTCTATAAACTGTATTATTTGTGGAATTTGGTGCAATAGTATGTCAAATTGAAAACGCAATACAAACGAATCATTCTCGCCCCTATTTCACGCATTACATAATTGTTTTTGCGTCTCAGCGCTTTATACGTATGGTGTGTGTCTTGTGTTTTGGATTTACTACGGTCTGAGTTTTACAAATAAACTTCGTGGAGTTTTCGAAAGCTGGAGATCTCTTTTTGCAGTCTAATA
>JPKZ01002484.1:250859-266158 GCA_000803305.1 Toxocara canis
TGATCGATCGGTCAAGCTGCGCATTCGACCGATCAAGTCGCAAAAAAGCGATCCTTCCGAATAATTTGTGGAATTGGCGCCTTGGTAGGTGATTGGCTGAGTCGCATATCGTGCGAACACCCTGGCATGTATTCCCACTTGCTATTGGGTATGTCAGATCTGTGCTTATGTATGTTTGCGCTTGTCGATTTGTTTGATAGTTTCAACCAAGGAACTACTGGAGCTGAGGTTATGAAATTTGATAGATATATTCAGCACCCTGGGAGCCATCGCCTGTACCCTAAGTTAAACCGATTTGTCGACCCTTAGAAAAGTTTTAGTCACCTAAACGTATAAAAATTTGTATAATTCAACCGATCAGGTTGCATTCTTCATTAGCTGAGGTGTACGAAGACGAACCATTTATAAAAAATTTGTACGAACGTTTGGGCCAGCTAAAATCTGATTTTTCGTTATCTTTGTCTGATTTATGGAACCAACTCATCTGATATTTACAGTTATCAAAGAGCACATTGTGTTAGCCTCTCAATATCCATCCCTATTCGTATGAGTATTTGATAAGAAAGGAAGTAGAGGATTTGGCTTATTTGGAGCGACAAGTACGAGGTTACACTCAGACGTCCTTGAGCAATAAATTATTGGAGTAAACTTGTAAACTCGTTATTGTCTATTTTGTAATTAATGTTGAATACGTAAACGCAATGCTGAAAGCGATATAGAAGCAGTTTGATTTTAGGTACTTTTGCTAAGCAATGATGCCAGAGCACACAAATCATCGAGCGATTTGATCTCGATAATAAGCATCGATCTAAAGAGAATCCAATTCATCTGGACCGATGCAGTGCTCCTGCTCTACCATCCTGCTTTGGTAGGCACATTCATTTTACTCACCTCCAATATCATTGCAATTTCAATTGCAATTGCAATGATGTTGGAAACAATTGCAATTTGTTGGAAACAATGAAACAAAAATTGCAATTAAACTTCTCAGCAGATATGTATATATGTGCTTGGTTGTTTTTCTGAGCGAATATGCTATGTGCGTGAATTGATTTTTCGATTAGCTTATTGTTCAAAGCAACAGTTCGCGTTTCATAATTTTTGCAGATCCTCACGGCGCTATATATAATCTATGGAACGATCGGTGGAAGTTCTCTTGTCGGCTTCGCAATTATGACAGTTTTATCACCACTGAATTTTACTGTTGCCGCATGCACGCAGAAATACCGGGTAATTTTCGTCTCGGAAATAATCCCTTATACATGATCTTCCCATCCGTTATTGGTTGTTTTCCTGTTTGAAGGGGGAGAAGAAGTGCAAATCGTGGTAACCGTCCAATATTTCTCACTGGAGAAGAGGAGGAGAGATTGGACAACAAAGAAACAATCTAATGTTTCTCTATGGGATGGTGGGCAGATTGAAATCGTAGGAACAATGCAGTACTTCTCACTGGAAGAGGCGGAAGATTGGAAATGACAAAAACAATCTAATTTTTCTCTGTTGGATGGAGGAAAGGTGGGAAATGGCGTAAGCCATCTAAGTTAGGTGGTTAGTGAATTTTGTTACATTTTCCCTGCTATATGATTGGCTTGTTATATCGACCCAAAATATTGGCCTTGAATCGTTTGCAGGCACGTCAGATGAGACTAAAAGACGAACGAGTGAAATTGATCCACGAAGTTTTGCACGGCATTAAGGTATTAAAGTTATACGCGTGGGAGCCTGTGATGGAAATTAAAGTGGCGAAAGGCAGAGATCGAGAAATGCGCCAACTGCAGAATCAGTACTACCTTAACGCTATCTACGATACCGTCCTATATGCAACGCCTTTTATGGTTTCTTTCTTTCTTTTTTCTCCTTCCTTCTCTCTCTCTCTCTCTCTCTCTCTCTCTCTCTCTCTCTACGGCAGTGATTACAAAGATTGTGCTTAACACATAGGGCAGCGTTTAGATATGCGGGTTGGGAATGAGATCACGCTTGCTAGTACTCGTTCGGCTTTGAAAGAGACAGAATTACAAGACGGCTTGAGATCGACTATGTATAGCTTTCTTTTTATTGTTCTTTGACAATTACATTAAGGCATGTGTTGGCTGAAGGCTCGTATTCGGCGCTAACTGAGCTCAGCACAATAATACTTCTATAGGACATGGAACGGCGAATAAGGGGGTAAAATTTTAGGAAAAGAGAGAGCCTCTAGTGAGTTATGTAGACAGGAGACAAAAGGTTAGCATCCAAAGAAGTATATCTGCATTGACTACCGCAATAAACGGTCTGGAGAATCTTTTCAAAAAATTTTTGAAGAAATTTGTGGATTTATACGCGTTAGAATGAAACGTTAAATAAACAAAATATAAGTCTGCCAATATCATTGCAATTTCAATTGCAATTGCAATGATGTTGGAAACAATTGCAATTTGTTGGAAACAATGAAACAAAAATTGCAATTAAACTTCTCAGCAGATATGTATATATGTGCTTGGTCTCACCTCCAATATCATTGCAATTTCAATTGCAATTGCAATGATGTTGGAAACAATTGCAATTTGTTGGAAACAATGAAACAAAAATTGCAATTAAACTTCTCAGCAGATATGTATATATGTGCTTGGTCTCACCTCCAATATCATTGCAATTTCAATTGCAATTGCAATGATGTTGGAAACAATTGCAATTTGTTGGAAACAATGAAACAAAAACTGCAATTAAACTTCTCAGCAGATACATATATGTGCTTGGTTTTTTTTGTGGGCGAATATGCTATGCGCATGAATTGATTTTTCGATTAGCTTATTGTTCAAAGCAACAGTTCGCGTTTCATAATTTTTGCAGATCCTCACGGCGCTATATATAATCTATGGAACGATCGGTGGAAGTTCTCTTGTCGGCTTCGCAATTATGACAGTTTTATCACCACTGAATTTTACTGTTGCCGCATGCACGCAGAAATACCGGGTAATTTTCGTCTCGGAAATAATCCCTTATACATGATCTTCCCATCCGTTATTGGTTGTTTTCCTGTTTGAAGGGGGAGAAGAAGTGCAAATCGTGGTAACCGTCCAATATTTCTCACTGGAGAAGAGGAGGAGAGATTGGACAACAAAGAAACAATCTAATGTTTCTCTATGGGATGGTGGGCAGATTGAAATCGTAGGAACAATGCAGTACTTCTCACTGGAAGAGGCGGAAGATTGGAAACGACAAAAACAATCTAATTTTTCTCTGTAGGATGGAGGAAAGGTGAGAAATGGCGTAAGCCATCTAAGTTAGGTGGTTAGTGAATTTTGTTACATTTTCCCTGCTATATGATTGGCTTGTTATATCGACCCAAAATATTGGCCTTGAATCGTTTGCAGGCACGTCAGATGAGACTAAAAGACGAACGAGTGAAATTGATCCACGAAGTTTTGCACGGCATTAAGGTATTAAAGTTATACGCGTGGGAGCCTGTGATGGAAATTAAAGTGGCGAAAGGCAGAGATCGAGAAATGCGCCAACTGCAGAATCAGTACTACCTTAACGCTATCTACGATACCGTCCTATATGCAACGCCTTTTATGGTTTCTTTCTTTCTTTTTTCTCCTTCCTTCTCTCTCTCTCTCTCTCTCTCTACGGCAGTGATTACAAAGATTGTGCTTAACACATAGGGCAGCGTTTAGATATGCGGGTTGGGAATGAGATCACGCTTGCTAGTACTCGTTCGGCTTTGAAAGAGACAGAATTACAAGACGGCTTGAGATCGACTATGTATAGCTTTCTTTTTATTGTTCTTTGACAATTACATTAAGGCATGTGTTGGCTGAAGGCTCGTATTCGGCGCTAACTGAGCTCAGCACAATAATACTTCTATAGGACATGGAACGGCGAATAAGGGGGTAAAATTTTAGGAAAAGAGAGAGCCTCTAGTGAGTTATGTAGACAGGAGACAAAAGGTTAGCATCCAAAGAAGTATATCTGCATTGACTACCGCAATAAACGGTCTGGAGAATCTTTTCAAAAAATTTTTAAAAAAATTTGTGGATTTATACGCGTTAGAATGAAACGTTAAATAAACAAAATATAAATCTGGTGTTGTGGAGGGGGGGGATGGGAGGGGGTGTAAATTTTTTTCGGATTGAACACTTTTAAGCTAAACTGGTTTTCTTAATCCCAAATATACATCTGCTAAAATGGATTTGCTGTTTAGAAAATGAACTTTGACATCAATATAATCATTCGCTATCGATCCATATGATCGGTTTTAACTGTTCTAGGCTGCTTTTGGAACCTTTACATATTATACTTTGATAGAGGGCAAAAAGCTGGAGCCGTCGATCGTTTTTGTGACTCTTTCACTATTCGAAATGATGAAATCATCATTTGCGCATATTCCGAGGTAATTGCTTAAAGTTTTCAGTGCGATATTTTTGAGAAAATTAGTAAACTAAATTTTTTCGCCTCAAAATTTTTTAAAATGAATCCTCCTCTCCTCTTTTGTTTATTTTTATCCAAATACATACCATATCTGACCTCTGACAGTGGAAAGTGTTACTGAGCAGCCGGGAGTCGAACCAAGGGTCTTTCGCATACCGGGCGATGGCTTTAATGTGGTGTGATGAATTGTGGTGTGATCCGCACCTAAACAGATGGATTTCAAAACAAAACTCCAATACCCAAATACACTTGTTTCATTTCAGTAAGCCAGTTTCAAGAATATTCCAACTTTGATACTTTTATCAATTGAAAGATACTTTTATCAGTTGAACTGTTTGCTTCACGTTGCGCATAGTAGCGCCTTTAATGTGCCAAATATGTTTCACGAATTTCTCTTTCTCTTAATTCCATTATGGGCTGAACTGTTGTCTAATCGATTTCAGTATTTCAGCGATATTCAAAATTAAGTGGGGTTTTTTTTGCCGGAAAATTACATGATGTGGATTTGTGAATGCATAGGTGTGACATTCTCAGGTTACTCGTTGATGCTATGCGCGCTATTGTTAGTCTTCAGCGAATCGCACAGTTGCTCTATTCGGAAGAGTTGCACGAGTATCGAGAAGGAGTTCGCCAAAAGAGCAAAGACGAAATTGCTGGTAGATTGCATATTTCTTTTTGAAAATATTCCGATCTCTTTATACCTCACTCGGATCGGCAACCAAATTAAAATTGTTTGCTGCCGTTCGCAATTCTACATATGCGTACGGCTGTCGAGTTAAATATGGTCGGAGTCCGAGTTTGTTATCTGATTTGATGATTTCCGCATATAAGACCTTAGAATTTTTCCTAGATGAGTGAGTGCAGTAACCATTGCAAAAGTGGTCGCTATGTTGGCAATTTTAAAATCTGAAAAGAAATTTGAAGTCGGTCGTTCGTCTAATTCATTTGCCAAACCCTAATTTTATGCCGCTTTTATACCATTTTGCTACTTTTCAACGTATATGGGAGGGGGTGTAAATTTTTTTCGGATTGAACACTTCTAAGCTAAACTGGTTTTCTTAATCCCAAATATACATTTGCTAAAATGGATTTGCTGTTTAGAAAATGAACTTTGAAATCAATATAATCATTCGCTATCGATCCATATGATCGGTTTTAACTGTTCTAGGCTGCTTTTGGAACCTTTGCATATTATACTTTGATAGAGGGCAAAAAGCTGGAGCCGTCGATCGTTTTTGTGACTCTTTCACTATTCGAAATGATGAAATCATCATTTGCGCATATTCCGAGGTAATTGCTTAAAGTTTTCAGTGCGATATTTTTGAGAAAATTAGTAAACTAAATTTTTTCGCCTCAAAATTTTTTAAAATGAATCCTCCTCTCCTCTTTTGTTTATTTTTATCCAAATACATACCATATCTGACCTCTGACAGTGGAAAGTGTTACTGAGCAGCCGGGAGTCGAACCAAGGGTCTTTCGCATACCGGGCGATGGCTTTAATGTGGTGTGATGAATTGTGGTGTGATCCGCACCTAAACAGATGGATTTCAAAACAAAACTCCAATACCCAAATACACTTGTTTCATTTCAGTAAGCCAGTTTCAAGAATATTCCAACTTTGATACTTTTATCAATTGAAAGATACTTTTATCAGTTGAACTGTTTGCTTCACGTTGCGCATAGTAGCGCCTTTAATGTGCCAAATATGTTTCACGAATTTCTCTTTCTCTTAATTCCATTATGGGCTGAACTGTTGTCTAATCGATTTCAGTATTTCAGCGATATTCAAAATTAAGTGGGGTTTTTTTTGCCGGAAAATTACATGATGTGGATTTGTGAATGCATAGGTGTGACATTCTCAGGTTACTCGTTGATGCTATGCGCGCTATTGTTAGTCTTCAGCGAATCGCACAGTTGCTCTATTCGGAAGAGTTGCACGAGTATCGAGAAGGAGTTCGCCAAAAGAGCAAAGACGAAATTGCTGGTAGACTGCATATTTCTTTTTGAAAATATTCCGATCTCTTTATACCTCACTCGGATCGGCAACCAAATTAAAATTGTTTGCTGCCGTTCGCAATTCTACATATGCGTACGGCTGTCGAGTTAAATATGGTCGGAGTCCGAGTTTGTTATCTGATTTGATGATTTCCGCATATAAGACCTTAGAATTTTTCCTAGATGAGTGAGTGCAGTAACCATTGCAAAAGTGGTCGCTATGTTGGCAATTTTAAAATCTGAAAAGAAATTTGAAGTCGGTCGTTCGTCTAATTCATTTGCCAAACCCTAATTTTATGCCGCTTTTATACCATTTTGCTACTTTTCAACGTATAAAATCAGTCGATACACCATTTGTTTACATAGTAAAATGTATTTTAGTTTGTTTTTCGGACGCTACTCTAACGTGGGATTCAGCACTGTCACGTGATCAGAATGTGCATCTTCATCGTCTGAATATGACTATAAAGCAAGGTGAATTGGTTGCCGTGGTCGGTAAAGTGAGCAGTGGCAAGAGCAGTTTGCTTAGTGCAATACTCGGTTAGCCTGTTTTGGCGAAATTATCTGATCAAATGTTCGATTAATTATCTGATCAATTATCTGATCAATTATTGAAAATTAATGAAATTGGTAAACAAGCGAACGAATGCCATACATCGAAAGGCATCATTGTTATCAGTTCAGCAATCATTATTAGAAAAACAATTAGCAGTGGGTGTTAGATGGCTGGTTGGCTAACATGATATGCGCTTTGGTTGTTTACCGACAAAACTAAACGGTTTCATAAACTGCGCCCGAATGACCAGAATTTAAATTTTGTCCTGGCCGACTGTTTATAAAAATCAAACGAGGATTCGTTTTTGCACGCTCCCATCGACCGAATATACAGCCCAAGCGGCCATAAAAGGCATGCAATTTCTTCTCCTCTTTAAGAGCTATGGCTTACTTTGCGGCCGATGACTAAGTTTGAAGTCGCCAGTTAAGGATGCAATAGGGTGTAGACTATACTGCCGCACTTCATACGTAGCCGGTGCTATAAAAACTCCAGAGCCGAAAAACTTTTTCACCACCGCATTGGAAAATAATATGTTGGATTTCCCCTCTCAAGAGCCGCTGATTCCTAAACGGCGATTTTTTGTTGCTCAGAGTGGTTTTGGATCCAGAGCGGAGGCACTCGGTGTCGAAGCCAGGTAGTTGTAGAGGGTGGGGGCCAAAGCCGGATTCACAGCCAGGTCGTCGTGGAGGTCCAAGTCGAAGCCGGAGCCGGCAATAGTTTATCTTGCAAGCTGGAGCCAGGGTTCCCCTCTTCTCGAGAACTTGGCGAGGAACTGATTGAACTCGCCGAGGCTTTATATCACTAGTTGTAATTCTAGCACCGTTGCCTCCCGGTTTGAAAATACCGAACAGACGCACAAGTGGGCAGAGCTAAGCGCAGGCTTGACGTCGCTATGCGCGCCTTGCAAATTGCATATTTGCCAAAGCACATAAAAAGATATCTTACCAACGTTTTGATGATAAAATTGAACTAAGTAAGCATGTGCCGGTCAATAGTAGTATATTTTTAAGGTGAAATGACTCTCATATCTGGCAACGTAACAGTTAATGGTCGTATTTCGTATTCCGCTCAAGAGCCGTGGATCCAAAATATGTCGATCCGTGAGAACATTTTGCATGGCTCATCGTACGACGAGGAATTCTATAAAAGTGTCCTGAATGCATGCGCACTTAGAAAGGATATCCACGTATTACCTGGCGGAGATATGACGCAGATCGGCGAGAAGGTAATTGTTCAGCTGATCGTTTATCCGGATCGCGTCGATAGATCTTTAGCAACTTTTAGCACAAATTAAAAAGCTATTATGTTGAAAATGTTTAACGTCATTGTTACTTCCTGGATGCCTATCCAAATGGTTAAAAGATATGAAGTAATGACTATATCACTCATCATCTAAAGATAGTATGCAGTACTTTTATGCTGTTGTTCCTCCATGAACCATCATAATGGCACAAAAACTCAAAACTTAGTAATTGTAATTGTCATTTCTCGAGTTGAATTAGGTCCTTTTCTTTCACAATCGTAAAACTCATTTATTTTCACGAAGGGTACGGTATATTCATGGTTTTGTTTTGGTCATTTATATCGGTAATCAAAAATGATGTTAAAATATCAGCCTTTGTTAAGAGAAACCCTTTAACATTACAAAGGGTGCAGATTATTGTTGGGTGCTTTTCGCCCATTGGATTAAATCAACTGCTATGATCGCACAATCAGGTATCATTCAAGAGTTGATCG
Organism: Toxocara canis; assembly: GCA_000803305.1. Classification (NCBI taxonomy): domain Eukaryota; kingdom Metazoa; phylum Nematoda; class Chromadorea; order Rhabditida; family Toxocaridae; genus Toxocara; species Toxocara canis. The sequence continues at coordinate 259,558 of JPKZ01002484.1, forward strand.
CCTTCCAAATACGAACATCTTTCACAGTGTTTCTTTGTTTTTGAGAAAATGAGGCTTTTTTTGTAAACGAAACGTTAATTTACCTAATATCGTAAAGGCTTCGGCTGATTGTGTGAGGTATGAAAAATTATACGTTACTTAGATGGTTAGAGCACCTTTATACCAGTAAGAGAACCGAAATTCAAGAATTTATAATGTTGCGAAGTCGTAGAATATGAGGTAAGAGAATCTGCGTAATATGACTGACCGTCGATCATAGGGAGTCCCAAGTTGATGTATATTCATAATTTTTGTGGATGCGTGAATGCCTTCCAACTTTATAGTAATTATTAGTAAATATTAAATAAGGGTCGCCTTTTGCACTTGGATGGCGAAGTGTTTGAAGTCCGGTGAAGAGGGGTAAAGAGGAGTAATTAGGTAAAATTCCTGTCTCTCAACGAGGGTCTATTTTCGAAACTGAATGCCATGGCCCCGCTTTCGAGTATCTCTCCATAGATTGTTTTTTGCGGAAAACAGCCATAAATCTGGGGAACGCAGGCATATCTTGATGAAGAACCGCGTCTATTGCCAATTTAGTGTTTGTGGATGTTGCTTGCATACGTGTATTGGTTGCGTTGGAAGGACAATGTCGGGTATCGTTCTGTATCCGTTTGTGTACAAAAAATAAAGAAGAGATTTTGACTGTGATTGGTTAGTAAAGTTCTGCTGGGCGGCTGTAGAGTCGTAACGCACAGGGTATCACTCTGTCAAATGGTCAAAAGTTACGCATTAACATCGCAAGAGCTGCCTATCAGTCGGCTGACATCTTCCTCCTCGACGATCCGTTTTCATCTGTCGACAGGCGGATCGCGAATCGCATATTCGTTAACCTCTTCGGCGGTGTACTACACAACAAGACGACCATATTCACCACAGATGCGTTGCATCTTCTCAAAAATGTCGATCGAATTATCGTTGTCGAAGGTTAGTGCTGTGACGTTCGCTAAACGAAAGTTAGTGCTTACTCGATCTAAACAGATAAATTCATTCATTCATTCAAAGGTATCTTAAGATAGCGCTTTTCGTATGCGCAAAAGGTGTCTTGTTGAGTGGAATCTAAACGAGGGTCTAATCGCTAAAAAATTCAAAGAATGGTGAAATTTTCATGCTAATTTATAATCGCTATCGATAAACTTTATTCACTATTTGATAACGGGAAGTGGGGGGTCATGCTTCAAGCGTTTTATTTTTTGGAATTTTCATGGCCAGAGGCCGAAAACCTGTGTGCTTGAAGAACACACATAATCGGATTGACTACATTGCACTTTCGTATGTGATAAGGTCCTTCAAAGTTTTTGTTTTTTCTCAGAGGCGATTCGCATGAAACATTTTTGAATCCGTTCAGCGATATATCTCTTTAAAGTTTGCCTCGTAAATCCCGCCGTCATAAGCCTTAAAAGTGATCTTATCAGACATATCAAGATGACATGCCTTTTACTAATGTCAAAGTTTTTCGTAATAGTTAAGATATTATATTTTGTGTAATTTCAGAAGGCGGAATACATGAACAAGGAACCTACGAGCAACTGCTTCGAAATCGTGGTCTTTTCAGTGAGCTTGTACGGGAGTTTGTCATCAAGGAGATGCAGGGACGAGCCGAACGAGAGCGAAGATACAGCTACAGTGACTACAGTTAGCCTATAATGCTGGTTTCCATAGGGAGTACTTCTGTAAATAACTAGTTCGTTATACATGCCTAAGAGATAAGTTTTCATGAGAGTGGGGGGGGGGGGGGGGGGGGGGGGGGGGGGGGGGGGGGGGGGGGGTATGCATATTCCGAGGTAATTGCTTAAAGTTTTCAGTGCGATATTTTTGAGAAAATTAGTAAACTAAATTTTTTCGCCTCAAAATTTTTTAAAATGAATCCTCCTCTCCTCTTTTGTTTATTTTTATCCAAATACATACCATATCTGACCTCTGACAGTGGAAAGTGTTACTGAGCAGCCGGGAGTCGAACCAAGGGTCTTTCGCATACCGGGCGATGGCTTTAATGTGGTGTGATGAATTGTGGTGTGATCCGCACCTAAACAGATGGATTTCAAAACAAAACTCCAATACCCAAATACACTTGTTTCATTTCAGTAAGCCAGTTTCAAGAATATTCCAACTTTGATACTTTTATCAATTGAAAGATACTTTTATCAGTTGAACTGTTTGCTTCACGTTGCGCATAGTAGCGCCTTTAATGTGCCAAATATGTTTCACGAATTTCTCTTTCTCTTAATTCCATTATGGGCTGAACTGTTGTCTAATCGATTTCAGTATTTCAGCGATATTCAAAATTAAGTGGGGTTTTTTTTGCCGGAAAATTACATGATGTGGATTTGTGAATGCATAGGTGTGACATTCTCAGGTTACTCGTTGATGCTATGCGCGCTATTGTTAGTCTTCAGCGAATCGCACAGTTGCTCTATTCGGAAGAGTTGCACGAGTATCGAGAAGGAGTTCGCCAAAAGAGCAAAGACGAAATTGCTGGTAGACTGCATATTTCTTTTTGAAAATATTCCGATCTCTTTATACCTCACTCGGATCGGCAACCAAATTAAAATTGTTTGCTGCCGTTCGCAATTCTACATATGCGTACGGCTGTCGAGTTAAATATGGTCGGAGTCCGAGTTTGTTATCTGATTTGATGATTTCCGCATATAAGACCTTAGAATTTTTCCTAGATGAGTGAGTGCAGTAACCATTGCAAAAGTGGTCGCTATGTTGGCAATTTTAAAATCTGAAAAGAAATTTGAAGTCGGTCGTTCGTCTAATTCATTTGCCAAACCCTAATTTTATGCCGCTTTTATACCATTTTGCTACTTTTCAACGTATAAAATCAGTCGATACACCATTTGTTTACATAGTAAAATGTATTTTAGTTTGTTTTTCGGACGCTACTCTAACGTGGGATTCAGCACTGTCACGTGATCAGAATGTGCATCTTCATCGTCTGAATATGACTATAAAGCAAGGTGAATTGGTTGCCGTGGTCGGTAAAGTGAGCAGTGGCAAGAGCAGTTTGCTTAGTGCAATACTCGGTTAGCCTGTTTTGGCGAAATTATCTGATCAAATGTTCGATTAATTATCTGATCAATTATCTGATCAATTATTGAAAATTAATGAAATTGGTAAACAAGCGAACGAATGCCATACATCGAAAGGCATCGTTGTTATCAGTTCAGCAATCATTATTAGAAAAACAATTAGCAGTGGGTGTTAGATGGCTGGTTGGCTAACATGATATGCGCTTTGGTTGTTTACCGACAAAACTAAACGGTTTCATAAACTGCGCCCGAATGACCAGAATTTAAATTTTGTCCTGGCCGACTGTTTATAAAAATCAAACGAGGATTCGTTTTTGCACGCTCCCATCGACCGAATATACAGCCCAAGCGGCCATAAAAGGCATGCAATTTCTTCTCCTCTTTAAGAGCTATGGCTTACTTTGCGGCCGATGACTAAGTTTGAAGTCGCCAGTTAAGGATGCAATAGGGTGTAGACTATACTGCCGCACTTCATACGTAGCCGGTGCTATAAAAACTCCAGAGCCGAAAAACTTTTTCACCACCGCATTGGAAAATAATATGTTGGATTTCCCCTCTCAAGAGCCGCTGATTCCTAAACGGCGATTTTTTGTTGCTCAGAGTGGTTTTGGATCCAGAGCGGAGGCACTCGGTGTCGAAGCCAGGTAGTTGTAGAGGGTGGGGGCCAAAGCCGGATTCACAGCCAGGTCGTCGTGGAGGTCCAAGTCGAAGCCGGAGCCGGCAATAGTTTATCTTGCAAGCCGGAGCCAGGGTTCCCCTCTTCTCGAGAACTTGGCGAGGAACTGATTGAACTCGCCGAGGCTTTATATCACTAGTTGTAATTCTAGCACCGTTGCCTCCCGGTTTGAAAATACCGAACAGACGCACAAGTGGGCAGAGCTAAGCGCAGGCTTGACGTCGCTATGCGCGCCTTGCAAATTGCATATTTGCCAAAGCACATAAAAAGATATCTTACCAACGTTTTGATGATAAAATTGAACTAAGTAAGCATGTGCCGGTCAATAGTAGTATATTTTTAAGGTGAAATGACTCTCATATCTGGCAACGTAACAGTTAATGGTCGTATTTCGTATTCCGCTCAAGAGCCGTGGATCCAAAATATGTCGATCCGTGAGAACATTTTGCATGGCTCATCGTACGACGAGGAATTCTATAAAAGTGTGCTGAATGCATGCGCACTTAGAAAGGATATCCACGTATTACCTGGCGGAGATATGACGCAGATCGGCGAGAAGGTAATTGTTCAGCTGATCGTTTATCCGGATCGCGTCGATAGATCTTTAGCAACTTTTAGCACAAATTAAAAAGCTATTATGTTGAAAATGTTTAACGTCATTGTTACTTCCTGGATGCCTATCCAAATGGTTAAAAGATATGAAGTAATGACTATATCACTCATCATCTAAAGATAGTATGCAGTACTTTTATGCTGTTGTTCCTCCATGAACCATCATAATGGCACAAAAACTCAAAACTTATTAATTGTAGTTGTCATTTCTCGAGTTGAATTAGGTCCTTTTCTTTCACAATCGTAAAACTCATTTATTTTCACGAAGGGTACGGTATATTCATGGTTTTGTTTTGGTCATTTATATCGGTAATCAAAAATGATGTTAAAATATCAGCCTTTGTTAAGAGAAACCCTTTAACATTACAAAGGGTGCAGATTATTGTTGGGTGCTTTTCGCCCATTGGATTAAATCAACTGCTATGATCGCACAACCAGGTATCATTCACGAGTTGATCGCCTTCCAAATACGAACATCTTTCACAGTGTTTCTTTGTTTTTGAGAAAATGAGCCTTTTTTGTAAACGAAACGTTAATTTACCTAATATCGTAAAGGCATCGGCTGATTGTGTGAGGTATGAAAAATTATACGTTACTTAGATGGTTAGAGCACCTTTATACCAGTAAGAGAACCGAAATTCAAGAATTTATAATGTTGCGAAGTCGTAGAATATGAGGTAAGAGAATCTGCGTAATATGACTGACCGTCGATCATAGGGAGTCCCAAGTTGATGTATATTCATAATTTTTGTGGATGCGTGAATGCCTTCCAACTTTATAGTAATTATTAGTAAATATTAAATAAGGGTCGCCTTTTGCACTTGGATGGCGAAGTGTTTGAAGTCCGGTGAAGAGGGGTAAAGAGGAGTAATTAGGTAAAATTCCTGTCTCTCAACGAGGGTCTATTTTGGAAACTGAATGCCATGGCCCCGCTTTCGAGTATCCCTCCATAGATTGTTTTTTTGCGGAAAACAGCCATAAATCTGGGGAACGCAGGCATATCTTGATGAAGAACCGCGTCTATTGCCAATTTAGTGTTTGTGGATGTTGCTTGCATACGTGTATTGGTTGCGTTGGAAGGACAATGTCGGGTATCGTTCTGTATCCGTTTGTGTACAAAAAATAAAGAAGAGATTTTGACTATGATTGGTTAGTAAAGTTCTGCTGGGCGGCTGTAGAGTCGTAACGCACAGGGTATCACTCTGTCAAATGGTCAAAAGTTACGCATTAACATCGCAAGAGCTGCCTATCAGTCGGCTGACGTCTTCCTCCTCGACGATCCGTTTGCATCTGTCGACAGGCGGATCGCGAATCGCATATTCGTTAACCTCTTCAGCGGTCTACTACACAACAAGACGACCATATTCACCACAGATGCGTTGCATCTTCTCAAAAATGTCGATCGAATTATCGTTGTCGAAGGTTAGTGCTGTGACGTTCGCTAAACGAAAGTTAGTGCTTACTCGATCTAAACAGATAAATTCATTCATTCATTCAAAGGTATCTTAAGATAGCGCTTTTCGTATGCGCAAAAGGTGTCTTGTTGAGTGGAATCTAAACGAGGGTCTAATCGCTAAAAAATTCAAAGAATGGTGAAATTTTCATGCTAATTTATAATCGCTATCGATAAACTTTATTCACTATTTGATAACGGGAAGTGGGGGGTCATGCTTCAAGCGTTTTATTTTTTGGAATTTTCATGGCCAGAGGCCGAAAACCTGTGTGCTTGAAGAACACACATAATCGGATTGACTACATTGCACTTTCGTATGTGATAAGGTCCTTCAAAGTTTTTGTTTTTTCTCAGAGGCGATTCGCATGAAACATTTTTGAATCCGTTCAGCGATATATCTCTTTAAAGTTTGCCTCGTAAATCCCGCCGTCATAAGCCTTAAAAGTGATCTTATCAGACATATCAAGATGACATGCCTTTTACTAATGTCAAAGTTTTTCGTAATAGTTAAGATATTATATTTTGTGTAATTTCAGAAGGCGGAATACATGAACAAGGAACCTACGAGCAACTGCTTCGAAATCGTGGTCTTTTCAGTGAGCTTGTACGGGAGTTTGTCATCAAGGAGATGCAGGGACGAGCCGAACGAGAGCGAAGATACAGCTACAGTGACTACAGTTAGCCTATAATGCTGGTTTCCATAGGGAGTACTTCTGTAAATAACTAGTTCGTTATACATGCCTAAGAGATAAGTTTTCATGAGAGTGGGGGGGGGGGGGGGTTTAAAAA
>JPKZ01002484.1:270765-284624 GCA_000803305.1 Toxocara canis
GGGGGGAGGGGGGGGGGTGGAGAGCGGGAAGGTCAAACAATACTTCTATCCTCGCTGTCCATTTACGCCTTTCCTGCTTGTTTTACAGGATCCCATTTCCTCGCCTTTTGGGTCGTGTTTCGTGATATGTGCAATGTGAACAGAATGCCGCACATGGCTTTTTAAAAAATAATCGTGCATCTTTTTTTTTAACCAGATGTACGGAGCAGAGGAAGAACAGAAAAGAGTGGTTCTTGCATGGGAGTGGGGGAACGCAGTCTTTTCCTCCCTCTGTCTCCTCCCTCCTTCCTGTAACCAGATGTACGGAGCAGAGGAAGAACAGAAAAGAGTGGTTCTTGCATGGGAGTGGGGGAACGCAGTCTTTTCCTCCCTCTGTCTCCTCCCTCCTTCCTGTATGAAAACTTATGAGGGAGGAATCGCTTTCCTCGTTCCCTGTTCTCCTCCATCTGCCCTCCCACCACCCCCACCCCTACCATAATTTTACACCCCTGGTTCACTACATGAGCATGGCAGTATTCATAAGGATCTATGAAGCTGGTAAAATTACGGAGGTGTAGATATCTTTTTATATTTTTGAACCGCAACAAATCGAAAACGTAGGAAGCGCTGGACTCTTTTGCATAAGCATGCGTCTTACACGAGCGCTTATTTGGCCATAAACTACGCGCCGTATGCTTGAGCCTAAAATTTGGTGTTTTCGATTTGTTGCAGCTCCGTTTTGCCCTTCGCCTTCACAGCATTCTCAGCGCACATCATAACACAATATGCATCGCATTTTTATGCTCACTTAAGTGAACTTATATGAACTGATAGTGATGGAACATTCGGTATATTTTATTCACCGGATATCGTTACGTTCCTCCTCCTGCAGCACAGTAAACGTCTTGTAGGTATTGATGAAGAAGTAGAAGATTTACGAGACGTAATCGACGATTTGGCAGTTAGCCAGGGTGGAGTCGATCTCGAGATGTTGAGCGCAGAAGCACAGAACGCTAAACTTGACGACACCATGGTGATTTTTTTCTGAGAAGAAAACAGATTACATTCTCGAACATCGAATGAATATAAAATAAATTGCATTTTTGAGCATCAAATAAATGTAAGTAAGTAGTTATTACGGAGGAAATGTCAAATGAATTGAGTATATTTTTATTAGATGCGATGTGCTATAATTGTTGCCCAATAACGGTATGACAACGTCTTGTATAGAGATTGTCAAGAAAGATCAAGACGAAAGTAGCGAGTATCGCAGAACAGCTCTATTAAAACAATGGTCTAAAAGGTGTTAAAGTTTATTAACGTTTGTAAACTTTTGCTGACCTTCATAAAGGCATTCAAAGAAATGTAAAGATGCACCTTAATTGTTGATGAATTTAGTTGCTTTTTGTGCTGCTATTTTGGATGATGCTCTCCCCATTGTGGCTGTTATGATTTTATTTATCGCTCTTAGGACATTGTATTATCTCCACCTTTTACATAACGCATTAAAGCGAAGCCGCATTTGCCTTATATTTCTTAAGAGAAATCAGATGCTTCATGAATTTTTTTTTCAATATTATTTACAAGAAATGGTATTAAATGGTTCCTGGTTAGTTTCATTATTGTTGATTAATTATCTTATTACGTCCATAGGAGAAGCGGTCTTGTAGCGAATCAGAGCTAGGAGGTAGTGACACTGCGAGTCTAATGGGACATGGCAGACTCGTCGAGGAAGAAAATGTTGAAGTCGTAAAGGTACAGATTGCTCTTCTTTCGATTCGTCTTAGAGCATCTCAGATATAGAGAGTTCTGGAACTGTTAGAAATTTGACTGACAGATTTCCTCCTAGTAAAAGTGTATGCAGTAAGGTAGCCTTCCTATAAAGTAATTTACCAATCAATTTCTCGACTTGCAGCCAGTTCAATCAGTTTTTATTCAAAAATTCCCGTGATGTCATTTGTTGTGATTTCTTTTAAAATGAGGGGAATGGTGATTTTTTAAAACTCATTTCCTTAGTATGAAGCTCCTATTCAGATTGCACGAATGGGCTGGTTTCGAGAGGTTCTAAAGTGATGCACAGTTCACACTGGATTGTGATTTTCCTTAAAAGCATTTTTTTCCGATGTCGATCTTTTTTCAGTAAATGAAATTATGGGTGGTCTGAGCGTTTGATTCACTCTTTCTTTTAGAGACTGCTGTTATAATTCTTGGCGTACCCGCATCAACTTCATCATTTTCAATTGCTCCAAATAAGTTTGTCGATTGTCGAAAGCTTGTCGACGTTTTAAAAGATTACTGTCCTTCTCAACAATACTTCTCGATCGATCTCTGATATACTTTCTGCTCTGAAACTACGATATCATTGTCACCCTGGTTCACTACATGAGCATGGCAGTATTCATAAGGATCTATGAAGCTGGTAAAATTACGGAGGTGTAGATATCTTTTTATATTTTTGAACCGCAACAAATCGAAAACGTAGGAAGCGCTGGACTCTTTTGCATAAGCATGCGTCTTACACGAGCGCTTATTTGGCCATAAACTACGCGCCGTATGCTTGAGCCTAAAATTTGGTGTTTTCGATTTGTTGCAGCTCCGTTTTGCCCTTCGCCTTCACAGCATTCTCAGCGCACATCATAACACAATATGCATCGCATTTTTATGCTCACTTAAGTGAACTTATATGAACTGATAGTGATGGAACATTCGGTATATTTTATTCACCGGATATCGTTACGTTCCTCCTCCTGCAGCACAGTAAACGTCTTGTAGGTATTGATGAAGAAGTAGAAGATTTACGAGACGTAATCGACGATTTGGCAGTTAGCCAGGGTGGAGTCGATCTCGAGATGTTGAGCGCAGAAGCACAGAACGCTAAACTTGACGACACCATGGTGATTTTTTTCTGAGAAGAAAACAGATTACATTCTCGAACATCGAATGAATATAAAATAAATTGCATTTTTGAGCATCAAATAAATGTAAGTAAGTAGTTATTACGGAGGAAATGTCAAATGAATTGAGTATATTTTTATTAGATGCGATGTGCTATAATTGTTGCCCAATAACGGTATGACAACGTCTTGTATAGAGATTGTCAAGAAAGATCAAGACGAAAGTAGCGAGTATCGCAGAACAGCTCTATTAAAACAATGGTCTAAAAGGTGTTAAAGTTTATTAACGTTTGTAAACTTTTGCTGACCTTCATAAAGGCATTCAAAGAAATGTAAAGATGCACCTTAATTGTTGATGAATTTAGTTGCTTTTTGTGCTGCTATTTTGGATGATGCTCTCCCCATTGTGGCTGTTATGATTTTATTTATCGCTCTTAGGACATTGTATTATCTCCACCTTTTACATAACGCATTAAAGCGAAGCCGCATTTGCCTTATATTTCTTAAGAGAAATCAGATGCTTCATGAATTTTTTTTTCAATATTATTTACAAGAAATGGTATTAAATGGTTCCTGGTTAGTTTCATTATTGTTGATTAATTATCTTATTACGTCCATAGGAGAAGCGGTCTTGTAGCGAATCAGAGCTAGGAGGTAGTGACACTGCGAGTCTAATGGAACATGGCAGACTCGTCGAGGAAGAAAATGTTGAAGTCGTAAAGGTACAGATTGCTCTTCTTTCGATTCGTCTTAGAGCATCTCAGATATAGAGAGTTCTGGAACTGTTAGAAATTTGACTGACAGATTTCCTCCTAGTAAAAGTGTATGCAGTAAGGTAGCCTTCCTATAAAGTAATTTACCAATCAATTTCTCGACTTGCAGCCAGTTCAATCAGTTTTTATTCAAAAATTCCCGTGATGTCATTTGTTGTGATTTCTTTTAAAATGAGGGGAATGGTGATTTTTTAAAACTCATTTCCTTAGTATGAAGCTCCTATTCAGATTGCACGAATGGGCTGGTTTCGAGAGGTTCTAAAGTGATGCACAGTTCACACTGGATTGTGATTTTCCTTAAAAGCATTTTTTTCCGATGTCGATCTTTTTTCAGTAAATGAAATTATGGGTGGTCTGAGCGTTTGATTCACTCTTTCTTTTAGAGACTGCTGTTATAATTCTTGGCGTACCCGCATCAACTTCATCATTTTCAATTGCTCCAAATAAGTTTGTCGATTGTCGAAAGCTTGTCGACGTTTTAAAAAATTACTGTCCTTCTCAACAATACTTCTCGATCGATCTCTGATATACTTTCTGCTCTGAAACTACGATATCATTGTCAGTTTGCTCCCATTGCAGGTATTGTACAAAAACTACATCACCTACTTCAAGTCGTTCGGTATGGTTCGACTGCTGTTCTACGTGTTGTCGTTGTTCGTATTCGCTTGTGGTTGCGATATAGCAAGCAATATGTGGTTGGTAGACTGGATCGATGATCATGCCAATCTTATGCGGAATTTAACGACAAATTATCCTTTCAAATACAGAATCCAAGTATACGCACTTCTCGGTTTTTGTAAAGGTAAATTTTTATAGACCCACTTTTTCGCTGGTTTGTTTCTGGCATCGTAAGAGCCATAGCTTCTTCGACAATGTAACTTTTACTCCTGACCGTCCTTTGCTTCAAATATTAATCGTTTCTGTTGATTCTTTGATATTCACTAAGATTGTTCTTATGTGAATCGATCACGAAGCTATTCACCAGATCAAATACAGTTGCACTGAGTACGTTTTACCCCGTCCACCACTATGGTACCCATCAACGGTGATATTATCATTTTTTATTTAATGATGCTTCAGAGAAAACTATATATAATTTCCGCACCGTACTGCGTTATATCACAGCACACTGTAACGTTCATTTGAGAATAAAATTCGGAGTAGAGTAGAATATTGGTGTTATCTGTGGGGATATGCACATTGCAGAAGTTACATCGAAGAGTTCTGCATTAACGATGACTTCTGTTTAGGATTCATACTCCCATTTTCAGCTATAGGCAAATGATTGGGCGCAGTGCGTTGTTGCCATTAGTGCTATAAAATTTTTCGGATTTAAAAACATTGAAACACAAAGCCAAATTAACAGAAGCGAAGCATTCGCTTGAACAGATAGCAGCTTATAAGGTGTCCCATGTACTGTCGAATCTCGAGTAATGTTCCCGACCCGTCGAGAAGGAAGTTTCAGAAACCATAGATTTTTATGCTCTAATTTTCATAGTATTTTACACTAGCTAAGTAAATGTGAGTTATAGCAATTTTCATGGGGATTGCTTTACTAACGGTGGCTAATGGTATTTTTGCGGCGAGCAACTTAATTCATTATTATTTAACAAATACGCTCTTGCGTTCGCCCATCAATTTCTTTGACGCCACTTCACACGTCCAATTATTGACTCGATTCAACAATGTAAGCGTTTCACACATTCTGAGTGCACTTATCGAACAGCAATTTGCATATTAGTCGTGATTAATTCCAACTTTCCGCTTCATTCACTTTATCAATTTTAATAAGTTTATCTTTAGTCACTTTTAAATTAATTAATTAATTAATTAATTAATCAAAATTAATCACTTTCAATATCATTCAAAAATAGCCTCATTAATAGTAAGCGTATTGACACACATGAGGGCATTTGAAAAATGGAATTTCCTGACACTGCAACGATTAAATAGGGAATGGCGAATGATAAGCCGAGAAGGACCATTTTTGCTTAAACTTCAACGTGGTGAACGGGTCATGCTCTGTGTTGTTTTTGTTTGAAAGGAATATTTGTGCTGATAGTGGTAACATTTTGTCATAGGCGCTCTAATCCTACTATCAAAAGTATCTCATTAATTAAACTGTTCTTTAGAGGGCTTAAGAATGAGGAGGAATGGAACTAGCAAAGCGATTTTCTAATTGCAAAAAGTTTCTCGTTTTGACTTCTTTCAAATAAACGTTGAATTGAACATATGAAGGTAGAGCCAATAAATCAACTTTTTGTTCACTCACTATTCAATACAGTACGATGATGCTTAAAAGTGGCCAACAAAAAGTATCTATGGGTCAACGAATCGTTTGAAATTGCCAACATTTTATTTTGAAACTTAAATTACCTAGAGATTCGAAATATGGTTACAAAAAGTTTGATATTCATCGTGGTAAACGGCAAAGTATCACTTCAATCAATACGAATGACCTGCAGATGTGGAATGAAAAATATGGTCGCATTAAGATGCAAGCAGATAATTAGGGGAACTATATGCTATGGAAGAACACCAAAAGGTACCAGGATAAGCCGCAAAAATCGTAAAGATTCAGAACTGTGAAGGAAGAGTTGTAGTCGTGAATCTCCTCATATCGTGCGGAATAAAGACGCTTCGCTGGTACACCAGCCGAGTTCGAAAAATTCATTTCCAGCTTTAAATCTGTGCTCTGTTCAAATTGTATCATACTACATTCTGATAGCTTGTATCGGCTCCCTGTTCCCATAATTGTCCGATTGTTTTGTACGTGGCTATACGTTTAAACGGATGTTAATTGCAGGATATGGAGAAGATTGATGAAGATATACCGCGGGCAATTTTTAACGCACTGCTTATATCGTCGACGGTGTTCACTTCGTTAATCATAATGTCGAGTTCAATACCGTATCTGGTGATTGCTATCATCCCAACATTTCTGTGTTTCACTTTGCTATGCGTGAGTCGTTTTCCTCTTTAGCGAACACATCTGTCGCTTAGTGGAGTCGAAATTCATTGCAAGTCGAATTTAACTCCTGGCGATCCTAACGTTTCGTCTCGCCCGAAGGTACGGGTGTCATTTGAAGAACGGGACATAATTTGAGGGGGGGGGGGGGGGATGCGGAGGGTAGTGTGAACAAAATTTGAAGGGTGGGGTATCATAATTTGAGGGATGGGGTACAATTTAATGAACTGTGGTGTACTCTGAAGGGGTGGAAGCAAAATTTAGGGGGTGGAATCGCTTCAAATATCTGAGGAGGAACCAGATATACGAAAAATTTAAAGGAAGTGTCATGTCCGAAAAAAAACCTAGATTCGAGGGGAGACAAGATTGGGTGGAGGGGACAGAGGCTTGAAAATTTTCTTTATCAAAAAGAGCAGTTTGAGAACGAGATCTTAGTAAGGAAGACTGATTCCGATGATTATGGTAGATTGAAAAACTTAATATAGTTAGAATTATTGTAGAAGGTAGAAAATAAGAAAGTAAAAATGCAGATTTTAGTTTTTCATTCCAAGTAAAGAAAAGACCATTTTATTATACAAAATTAAAGCTGCAAAAAGTTCATCCAAACACTATAACTTTTCTGCGCTCCCAAACGCCTTTTCGGGCATCAACATTTCCCTACCGAATTCATGACTAGAAGAAGTGTGTTACGAGTTGATACCTCTTGTGTGAAATTCATCAAATAAAGGCAACGAGTAAGATCTTGCCGCAAACCGAAATGAAATATTCGTAAACGAAAAACGACGGGACTCAGAATTCTATGCCTTATGAAGCACTGCGATATGACAAATTCGGTAATATCGCATTTCCTTGCACAGGCGATCGTGTTCTTCTGTTTTTCCCAACTTTTTTTTAGGGAGAGAGGTGCGAGGAGGGGGGGGGGGAATACTGTCATATTGATGAGTGCTTTTCCAGCCTTGTTTTCAAAAATGGCCTTCTATTTTTTGCAAATTTTGAGGGGTTGATCTTCTGCGTGATACTGTTCTTCTATCAGAGCAAGTACAATATATTCGTTTTGCAGCGTTACTACAAGAAAACTTCTCTTCAAATTCGTCGTTTGGAGAGCAAGTCGTTTTCATCGATTTGTTCCCATCTACAAGAGACACTCACCGGAGTCCCACTCATACGAGCGTTTCGATCTCAGCGTCGTTTCATAGAAACATCACGCAACGCAATCGATCAGAACAGTGCAATCTTTTATGCAGAGATCGTTGCTAATAGGTATGCGAATGGCAAATTTGATTGAACAAATACCTTAGAACTTATGTTTTACTATTCAGAACGTTTTTCGTTTTTGACGAACGCCAAAAACCTACCCGAAATTAATGAAGTAAGTTTTCGGGTTCTCTTTACCAAAATTGGCGATTCTCGAAGTGCCCTCAGGGCATCCAGTTGGCAAGACTGTGCAGTACGTGTTCGCGTCTTAACGTATCGAGAAGTTGCTGGCCGTTGCCATCCGAAGGTTGACTTGGTTTTACATTACGATCAGGTGCAGCGATGATAAAGTCGCGATTATCAGACGCTCCCAAATCGATTTTATTAAATCAAACGCTTCATAATGAATTAAGCCACAGCTCATAATTGTGCTGGTGAAGAGTTGTACCCATTTAGGTGGATTCAGGTTCGGATGGATTTCGTAATGAATTTATTCATGCTTATTGTTTCAATTTTGGCAATATGCCAGGCCCATTATGCTGTTATATCAGTGAGTATTCTCGGACTTATTATCACCTACGCTACCACTGTAAGGTTTGCTTCGAGCGTTCTTGTTTCATTCTGTGCTTTATTTGGAACGGCTTCTTATCCGCCTCCACCTCCTCGCCCCCCACCTTCCACCCCCTCCTCCATTCATCTCAACCGGATGCATAAAAGCTAAGGGCCAGTTTCACGAAGAAAAAGTAGACGAAAGCAGCTTTTCGCTTTTTTGATGGTTTTCGTTTGCAAAATATTTCAGACAGTGTATGTCATCGCTGGAAAGGGAGCAGCCAAACCGTATCTTTGCAACATTTACCATTCAAATTGTGGATCAATGTGAAGTCCGCACTGCTAAAGCTTTCTTGGTTTTTGACTTGTGCAACAAGAGCAGTAAAATGCATTATTGTAAGCGTATTTTCAGTTAGGCGGTTATGTGGTAGACGCTTGTCGACAGTTAAAAGACACGGAAATGGATATGGTCGCAGTTGAACGCATCAATGAATATTCCAAACAACAGACTGAAGTGAGAGAGACCAATAGTCACTTTATGTTAGCCGTTGAAAGGGTCTTTACCCTTTCTCCGCTTTAGTTTTATTGTAGAATCAACATTACAGATATATCATTCAAGCTATCTATAGACGTACTGTAATTGCTGTGAAGTTGTACTGGTTGTTATTATTTGCGCTAGTTGCGCTGTCTGCCATTTTTGGAGCAAGAATATTCTCGGAAGCTGTTAGAAGCCTAGAGTAGTGAAAATGACTTAAATTTGTGGATGTTTGCTTGTCTTAAGAGCGCCGAGCCGAGAACATCATATTCTTCTATGCTTTTGCAAACTCTCAATTTTCTATTTGTACTGTGACTATGTCATGTCTTGTTTTTAAAATGATCGCGATGATGAAGAAGATTGAACGGTAAGAACGACACGAAATCTCTGAGGACGTTTCGACCTACTTTACAGTGCGATAACAAAGCTTTCTACGAAGCTTTCCGAACTGATGCAAAAACGTTCATCTCATATCCGATTAAAAGACCTTACAAATCGTATTTCTTTACGCAAGAGTACCTCTCCTGCCGTTCCCGGTTTATCTACTAAATTTCCTCGAATCCCCCTTCAATCATCTCGAATCTCTTTGATTACAAAAAACACCTTTGGAACGTATTGATGGCTTATCTTTCTTTTCCTTTGCATCACCTTTTTTAAATCGAACTGTTAGAAATGCAACCAGGTGGCAACCAGAAGAGTAGTTCGTCAAAATGTATCAACCAACCATTTATTTGCGAAAAAATAATTGAGAAGGTCGCTTACAGTGCAAATTGAATGATGAGTCAAATTTTGGAATATTTATTTATTTGTAGTATATACTATGTGAATAATGTCAAAAATAATTTCTTGCAGAAAAATTCATTAAAAACTACTTTCCGTTGTAGGCTTGTTGGACAACGGCACACCCTCATATATTACCAAAAGATTGGCCCAAATCAGGTTGTATCGTTTTCTGGAATTTTTATCTACGATATCATCCCGAATCGCCGCTCGCTCTCAGGAACATAAATCTTTGCATTTATCCTCGTGAAAAAATTGCTGTTGTAGGCAGAAGTGGGTCAGGTTTGTGAGTGTTTCATTTGTTGCCCACATACTTCGACACGTTGAATTGTACAACCTGGTCGTACAGATGAAAAGAGTAATCCAGAGCTATATAATTGTTCCATTATAAATTTTAGGATGGAATTTTCAGTGACTTCATTTTACTTGGCTTCAATCATCTTTAAATAAAGCCACAAATTAAGATTATGGCATGTTGCGCATACAGGCCTAAAGATTTTTTAAACATAACCATTTAGACAAGATAAGCACAAAATTTTGAGACGATTTTATGAACGTCATTATTTCAAGAGCTTAGAATTAGCAGTTTTGAAAGAGTTTGTTATGGGGTGAATCGAAGTAGAATTGTTCATCACTGATCTCGCATTGGATCGATATCTGACAAACGAGCTATTCATGGGAAGTTGTGATTTTAGGTAAGAGCACCCTTGCTATGGCGCTTTTTCGTTTGGTGGAGGGTTGTTCTGGCTCGATTATTATCGATGGTTGCGAAATAAGCAGTCTGGGACTTCATGACCTCAGGAAACGTCTAACTATTATCCCTCAGGTGTGAACTTGACAAGTACTTTGGTATATGCGCATTCTGAAAACTTTGGACTGAAACATCTCAAAACTTTAGATACAGGGGCTTCTAAATAATGGATGAAATGGTGTTCGTAAACCGCCCATAATAACTAACAGTTTAATGTCTTTTCATTGTAGTTTCGGGGGGCCCACGATTTATTTTTTAAAAGAAAAGAAGAAGAAAATTATTTTCGAACATATCCTCTGCACCTTTATTAATGGAATTCTGTTTAATTCATTGCAGATAGGCTGTTTAAAAATTAAAGCTCATACTTGAGGATCCGATGCTGTTTTCTGGTTCATTGCGCTCGAATCTCGATCCATTCGGGCGGTTTACGGATGAACAGCTCTATGAGGCAATGGATAAATCGAATTTGTTGAAATATGTGACTAGCCTTGAATATGGGCTCGATCATGATGTTGGTGAACAAGGCCATAATCTCAGGTACTTCATAATGCTGATTGTTGTCTCGTTTGTTTGGAACATAACCGTTATGCGATCATATATTTTGGCATCTTTATATTCGGCTAGCAGTAAATGCCGATACGGCGGATGCCTTAACTTTCAGTTGTATTTTTACATTACTTACCTTTTGAAGTAAGTATGTGAGGTCAAAATGTACTCAAAGAACAGGGCACGTATTTTCTTTCGTTCTTTGGGGACATAATAATCTGGAGACTATTACGAAGGGGTAGGAAGTAGATTTGATGTTACCTGGAGGTCAGTTGCGTTAGTTGTGCAACCTTTTGCGTAGGAAACGCAACTGGGAACTCCACTCACGCATACGGTTCATAGGTGTCTTGTTGATGTTAAACAGAGTCTTCTTAACCTACAGCGACGGCTCACAGTTTAGACAAACATATAGAAGAAAATTGCTACAGTAAAACTGACTGAGTGTTAGGTCATTGATAGTTGCTAAAAAAGGTTTGTAAAGTAAGTTCGTAAGGGTAGTTTTGTTATGTTACTATTAATTGATGAATGATGATTGGTATGAGATTTGTTTGCTTTGGTTTCCTTATATTCGGCTGCCAATAAATCCTGGCATGTTGGAAGGCGGCAAAGGCAATGAGGAATTTGATAAAGAATTGTGGTTTAAGAAATAACCTAAAAGCTGGAGATCATATACTGCACTAT
Organism: Toxocara canis; assembly: GCA_000803305.1. Taxonomy (NCBI): domain Eukaryota; kingdom Metazoa; phylum Nematoda; class Chromadorea; order Rhabditida; family Toxocaridae; genus Toxocara; species Toxocara canis. Next base: position 282,416 of record JPKZ01002484.1, read on the forward strand.
ATTGCTGCTACACAAGACAAGGCCGGTGTATTAAAACGATCAGGTGCAGATTGAACGAAAATTTATTCCCTTTCACGCTGTCATTTCATATCTGTTTTAATATCCTCGTTGAATTCAGTGCTGGACAACGAAAATTGGTTTGTTTAACTCGAGCTCTGCTGAAACGAACATCAAAAATATTAATTGTGGACGAAGCAATCTCGGGTAATCTGAGCACTTTAAAGGATTTTTTGTAACAACTTTTATTTTGCATATTAGCTTAGCCGAATGGCTATTGAGTAGGAAATGGCTTACAGGGCATAAAACTCCCTTACAAAGATTGAATGGCTCTCAGTGTAGCAGCTGTTATGATGCAGCAATTCCTACATGATATGTGGCGTAAATAAGTGTGCTAGTATTGCGATGAAAATTCCTTTAATTCGCGTTGCTGAAAGAACAGAAGGAAGTGTTTAGCGATATGCAAAGGGATGCAAAGCCAGCTGTAAGTTCATCGATTTCCGTATCGATGCAGCTGACAACCATGCCCACGCATGATTGTTTTGACCAGTTTCGGAACGCCTGGTGGTCAGCCTGCTGGCGATCCGTCAGGCAAGCAGCCGGGAATCGAACCCAGGTCTTCCCGCTTACGAATCGGGAGCTCTACCACTGAGTTACTGCCCGCCCCCGTTTAACGATATAGCACCGTTTAACAGAGTCATAGCATATAACAGAGTCATAGCACCATTTAACAGAGTCATAGTTGTAAAGAGCGCTTTTGAGTGCCATCGTTAAGCACATATCAAATAATAAACGTTGGGGATGTGCGAAAAGTTTTATGCGATGCTGCTAAAATTTAGATAGTAATTCGAAAATGCATAATAGTACGATATCGTCAAACGAATTATCTCTATTTCTGACCGTAAATTATGACAGTACTTCAATAAATTGTTGCTCGCAGTAACAATTTTTTGCGAATTGTTATCGAATCTCAGCTTTTGTTCTTAGAAACTTTTCCATATCTGTGAAGAAAATGTGCAGCGTTGATCGAACGCCGTTTTCCAATCAGCTAACATTCGGAAATGTATGAAATCCAAAAAGCGACATTTTGCTTGATTTATTCGTCTTCGAAGGACGTCATAAAATCGCCTTTAATAATCGGCTTTTTTTTTTTCAGCGACCGATGTGGAGACGGAATCATTGATTCATAAATTAATTAAGAAACATTTTGCGGAAAGCACCATAATAAGGATCTCGCGTCACTTATATTCGATTGCTGACTATGACCGCGTTATGGTCATGCAAACGGGACACATCATCGAGTTTGACAAACCATCTCGTCTACTGGCCGATCACAACAGCCATCTTTATGCGATGCTTAAAGAAGTTTCACAAGTTGGACGAATAAAAATTTGATCTTATAATTTCGCATATGTTCGTCTCATAAACACCTGAGAACAAGCACATACCTTTGAGTTCAGATAACGCTTGAACCAAACACCGCTCAAACGTTTCCTACTACACAGCTCAAAATATTGGCTGTTTTCGTAAAGCGCGTTATTTCATCCACAGAAATCTAGCACTCCCAGAATCTGGACAATTTTTCCAGGTATTAGTAAGTATCTGGGCGGATCTAGCTGAAAAGATTATTCCGAAAATTTTAGGCCACGGTTTCCGACGAATCCATACGTTCGAAAATCAGCTGCTCTCGAAGATATTTTCCTCGGTAAACGAAATTGCCCTGGCGGCAAACAAGACAGTTCAACATTATCAACTAGAAGTCTGAAACAGGTGGAAATTTGCACTAGACAGCTAGCAGCTACAGTTCAGGCAACGTGCCTCGTAGATCGACGGCCTTCTAAACGGCTCACAAATGGCCAAAACCAAAATTTAGCTAACCGAAGCACCGGAGCAAAACTCCTCATAAATTTAACCCCGGTTTGTTGAATTACCCAATTTTTTTCGTACTGACGCTGTTTACCAAGCGCGTAAAAGTCAAAGTACACGTAATGAGTACACAGTATCACTACATTTACTCGTCGCTTGGAGGATTTACAAATACTGCGTCCGTATAAAATTTGCATGGTGTTTCAGCGAAATTGTTCAATGGCCGCTCTACATTTCTAGTTTTTGACTGTGCGTCGGGTGGTTGAAGGCGAAAATCGCGAGGTTTGTCGACTGGTTTCGTTCCCTCGTTGACATTTTACCTAAGATGCGACAGCGTGATGACGCT